>CM035815.1:21020529-21315529 GCA_020458035.1 Magallana ariakensis | reverse complement strand
CTCCGCCTTTACGATGACAGGTGGTGATAACTCTCTCTCTCTCTCTCTCTCTCTCTCTCTCTCTCTCTCTCCATACTATTGAAAAAAGTCATTCTAAATATAAGGATAACTAGACGCTCGTTGCGAGCAACAAGAGGTCTTCCGTTTGATTGCACCATAAAGTAGACTAAAGAGATAGTTGTTCTTTTATATCATTTCTTAACACTCTTTAAACATAGAGCAAAACCAATACTGGATATCTAAAACGCTATGTAAAAGTCAAACCAATATTGCAAAATCCGTATTGTGACTTATTTCGATCCTCGGTCACTTTGCCGGCATCAAAGACATTCCGCTGCAACAACAGTGAATCAGGTTCCAACGATGCAACTGCATTACAAATAGATAAAATAGCTAACCGCGGGTCGAAAAACAAATATTTTTCATATTATACATGTTCTAACATTTCAAATTATTCTTATGTTTAGAATGACTTTTTTCAATAGTATGTCAAGAGAGAGAGAGAGAGAGAGAGAGAGAGAGAGAGAGAGGGAGAGTTCGTTATCATCACATGTCATCGTATAGGCGGAGTTCAGACATTTAAGAGAGAGAGAGAGAGAGAGAGAGAGAGAGAGAGAGAGAGAGAGAGGGTAAAAACATTTGTCAATAAACGCATGTATACATGCATGCCTGTATCCAAGAATGTCAAGAATGATTAAACATTAATTTAAAGTCATGTATAATAATCGAAACATAAGCATATTGTTAGGAGAACGGTTATTTCCTACCCGCAGTCGCTAATTGTTGTGTGCACACAGTCAATGAGATAGCGGCATTTCTATAATGCCGGCAAAGCGACCCGGCGAGCTGTAATGCGGTCGTATTGTTGAGGTGCATCGGCGGCATGACTTTGATGCCGGCGATGCTTTGAGCGTCTGAATTTAAATAGCTGCTGATAAAAAAAAAGACTGTCACATAGCAGGAAATTAACGGTATTTCTAACCGGGCTCTATATTTGTACTGTTTAAAAACCCCGATATTATTTTGATTTATGATAAAATTTAACCGGAAAACATTTTAAACCATCATTTTCAAGATAAAATCGTAAAACAAACCACAATTAAAAAAGAAAAAACGTTCGACACTCGGGGACTGAACCCGGGTCGCCTGGGCACAAGTCCACCACTCTAACGACTGAGCTACGCGGACTCTCGCTTCAAGACTTTGAAGCCTAATATCTCGAGAATGCGTGGATCGATTTTAAAACGGATTTCATATTCTGAAGTTTTGAACGCGTCTCTATCGAATAATAAAATAAAAAAAATTCAAGTCAAAAAAGTTGAAAAATGATCATTTTTTGTTTCCTTCCGGTGACGACCGGAAGTGACGGCGGACGTTCGGATATGCAAAGGGCACTGCGGCTGACAACTCTCTATCATCCCTGAAAATTTGAAAGTTCTATCTGAAATACTTTTGGAGAAAAATTGTGAACAAGCAAAAACATAAAATTTTTAATATCGCGGGACCGGAAGTGACGACCGAAAAAACCTCGTGTAATTTTCTTACAAATTTAGTCATGAATAAGATTTGAAAGTTTCATCAAAATCGGTTAAAGTGTTTTTGAGAAACCGTGACAGAAAAAAAAAATAATAATAATAATAATAATAATAGAGGAAAAGAAACAAAGCAAAAACAATAAGGTCTTCCGTTGGAAACGGAAGACCTTAATTTTAAATGTTAGTACATGTATAAATATGAAAAATATTTGTTTCTCGACCCGCGGTTAGCTATTTTATGTATTTGTAATGCAGTTGCATCGTTGGAACCTGATTCACTGTTGTTGCGGCGGAATGTCTTAGATGCCGGCGAAGTGACCGAGGATCGAAATACGTCACAATACGGATTTTACAATATTAGTTTGACTTTTACATAGCGTTTTAGATATCCGGTATTGGTTTTGCTCTATGTTAATGGTAGAAAAGAACAGCTATCTCTATAGTCTTTTTAAAGGTGTATTCAAACGGAAGACCTCTTGTTGCTCGCAACGAGCGTCTAGTTTTTTTACCTTTTAGTATATAAAAGACAAAATGTTTTGAAAGCACATTTAGTTTTATCCTTCCATAAATCTTCAATAACATTAGTTTTAATTCATGTTCAGTATAAGTAATATGTATATTTGAAAGGTGGCCTGAACACGATTTTCCATCGGGAAACCTGGGAATCCACATGAGCGCGTAAAAATATCTTATCATTCTGATTGACCTCTGGTTTTTTTTAAACATGGTTTTAAGTACTAGTTTGTAACAGACTAGGGGCTGAACATGATGGGACTGGCAATTCCTGCACTAGTGATGACTCTTACATAATGGCCTCAGTTAGTGGACCAGTCCAAAATCAAAATCCATGGAAATTCTCCACGTGCTCTGTCAACTATTTTACTACAAATATTAACAAACTTAATCAGTAAGCTCTTCTGAATACTTACTTTTACTCTTCTTTGGTCATTCTCTTTTCTTTTTAACGTCTTCAGATAAAATCAGTAACATGTTATTTGACCATGGTTTTTAAAACAGGGAAAACAAAAATTGTATGGTTGTACTAAGTCCCAGTTATGACTCCGAGGCACTGAAACCGTATACGTCACTTCCAGGAGAAATATATGATGCTGATTCTCACTGTGGTCACATTGTTGGACCAGGTTCTTCATTTTGTAAGGTATGCATTAAGGTTGAGAGAATGGGAGAGAGAGAGAGAGAGAGAGAGAGAGAGAGAGAGAGAGAGAGAGAGAGAGAGAGAGAATGAGAGAGATTAGATAAATGAAATAAAAATGAGTATATATATATATATATATATATATATATATATATATATATATATATATATATATATATATATATATATATTTGAAAACATTTGGAGATTTGAGAACTAATTGGCAGTTTATGTATCAAAGGGTTTATACAATGGTAATTTTTCGACAATCTGCACTAAACTGTGGTGCAAGAAAACTGATGGAAGTGGTCTGTGTAGTGGTGCTGTTCCCGGAGATGGCCTTCATTGTGGAAATAAAAAGGTAATCTATACTTTTCTTGTTTAAATACACGTAGAACCGTCATATGTGTATATGTTTATGTACACATTGTTTGATCAAAACAAGACGAAGGAGTCTTTTAATTTTGATAGAATTTATTATTATGTCATCAGATTTTATTTTACAATAAATAATTATAAACGAAACAAACTGTTAACTTTATTTTGGGCTTTTGTGGAATAAAATTTAATCTTTCCTTTTCAGTGGTGCGTTTCCGGCGAATGCATCTATGATGAGTGTGCGCCTTCTGGAGACGGTGAATTTAATCCCTGAAAATACTTAACATGATCAAAACGAAATTATTACATTAAACGCAAATAAGAGAATGAATGGAAGCAAGTTAAGATCAATTGTATATAAAAATGATAATGATTTTAATTAAGATAGATTGCAAGAAGTATAAAGAAGAATAGAATGAAAGTATGTTCCGTTAAAGATTTAAAAATATTGCCAATGTTCGATTCCTAGGAATAATGTTCGAACGTCTTTGTACAAATTTTACACAAGCATATTTCGAAACTGGATTGCATATGACGTTAGTAGTTTTTGTATTGATACGTTCTTATATGCGTTAACGCCTCCATTATTAATAAGAATCTCTTTGAGTACAAAAAAACTTTCTGTTAAGTGGATTATTAAATAACACGATCATTTTAAAGTTAGAGATAAATAGAAAACAATTTGAAAACACGATGAACTTCAGTAGGTTTTCCAATGCAACTTTGAGCAAGTTTCTGACTTAAGGCATTTTATAAAGAAATATTGATGATCTAAGCTATCATTATTTTAAAAAAAGCCACACATACCGTATGAAAAGGAAATAAGTGTCGCACGGATTTGTTTATACATGTACATGAATGTGCAAAAAATGAGCAGTTGTGTTTTGCCAGGCGTATGTTCTTGGTAGTTTCATCATTACTTTCACTCAAACTTTCAACCACATTGGAAGTACATGTAGCTGCTTATATCAAATATTTACACAGACCCCCCCCCTCCAAACGCAACTCCCACCCCGCCCCCGAAAAACATGAAATAAGTTTGTCAAAAAGAACTAACATTCAGCCTACACCGGATTTTTTTGTATAAGCTTTTCAAAATATCGGTATGCATAACATCACCGCGAAATAAGGACAACGAATACACTTTGTGAAAGACAGGTTTGTAAATAACTAATATCATTACTTACATTTTAGAGGCGTGCTTATATGGGGATCCCGAAGGTGTAGTCATAATATATAACGGTAAAGATGTCACCTGTTCTTTTGAGGACATACGTGATGACCCATCTGTTTGCTATCACGTGAAAGACAATTGCTGTCGGCAATGTAGCCATTTCTACACTGGAATAACAGGTTCGAAAATATTGTTGTCTTTAGATATTGCAAATTCAAACAACTATTAAACTTCACACGACTCTAAAACCTACATAAATGTATATAATTGTAATAGAAAACTAAAACAAACAAAACAGTAAATGAAACTTAATACCATCTTTTCTCATTAATATCAAATTGTGAGAATAACTATACGTTTTACTACTGTACAAGACGTTCAATAACGTACTTTATAGAACAAACTTTAATTATAGGAAGCATCTGTACGGTTAAATCGATTTCACGCAGTTTATGTGTAAACTTTTTTTCTTAGACTATTGCTCATTTTATTGTCATATGGAATTTTATAAATATTTTCTCAGGATGTGAATACGGTGACAAAACAACAGGCTGTATAACACAACATTGTCCTTTAAACCCTTCTCTATGCTGTGGTACATGTTATAGTGGTCCTGCAATCACTACGCCTTCACAGGAACCAATAACAACTAAGTATGTAAGCCCTTGCAAAACAACAGTAACAACTCTAGTTGCAAACACAACCTCGACAACACCGCCATCTTCTGTTTCAACGACGACACAAATACCAGCCACAACAATGCAACAAACAATGTCGCCAACCTCTACCACATCGACAACGCAACAAACAACGACGTCATCGCCGTCTTCTACTTCGAAAACATCACAAACAACATTACCAACACAAGCGCCTTCTCTTGTGTTCAGATTGGATATTACCTTGATGATTGATATATCCGAGGATTTGTCAATTGCTGCTGTAAAAGAAAATGTTACATATAAAGTGCAGACAGCGGTACAATTCTGACACTCCGTGTTGCATTATTAGTCTGCTATATTATATGAAGATTCAATATTCTATACTTTTCTTGCTTTCATAAAAAAATCGAAATTCAGCTGCAATGCATGTTATATTTTTGAACAGTTATAGTAGCATTTCCAATTTTGTTTTTTAGCTTACCTTATTCTATCAAATATTTGGGTTAAAATTCACAAGCTGCAGTGTCCGAAATATAAGGTTTGTATGTACACGTATCTTTGAATTGCTATTTGCATTTTTTAATTAATCTTAGTCTGCTAAAACTGCCTAAATATATTAATTATATATTTGATCATCATTATCAAGTAATTTGCTTGAAAACATTCTGTCACCAGTCTTGTTTTGTAGAAAAGGCAGCTTGAAAGTTGAATATGATGTTCAAACACCAATAGATTCCCAAGTGGTAACCAACATGACATCTCTTTCTAAAGATATGGCTACAGGGAAATCTAAAGTGACGTATGAAGGACAGGAAGTGACTGTTTCTTCTGTGACTCTTGTGGACACAACCGGAAATGCTCGTAGTGTTTCTTTTACTTTTACTTGACACATCTGTCGATTCAGTTCTATCATGCAACGTTGTAATTTTAAAATTAACGCTTTTGTCGAATTTGAAAAACAAAACATTAGAAAAGTAAAATGCACTTTAGCTAAAGTTTTTTTTTTTAATTTTTTTATTTTGTCATTTTCAATTCACAATTGCATATAAACATGTCATTGGTATAGTAGCATATCATATAAATACATATCTTTATACTTCATTGAGATAAGTAAGTGTCTTATATATAAATATATATACATATATGTGTGTATATACAATTAGTGAAAGTTATAGGGGAGAGAGTAAAGAAAGAAAGATTGATAGCATTATGTACAGAAAAATTGTATTGGAGCACTTAGACAAGTAGAGTTGTAAATCAATTGACATACATGAGTTTATCAAAGTCAATTTTTCATTGAAAATTTCATCAGTCAAAGTAGATCACAAATTTTTTTCAAGTGTTTTTCATACTGAGTGAAATTACAATTTTTTAAAAGTAAATATTTTTCAATAAGTAATCTATCGGTTATTAAGGTAAACAATGCACTCATATCCAATTTGGGTACAGTTTTATATTTACATGCAAAAATAAACTGTTTCACAACACTTTAGCTAAAGTTGATTTTCAGAAATATCATAGAATAATAAATTCATATATGTAAATTCTACGAAAAAGGGTTTGCTTGAGCTATTTATTTTTCAAAAACATTACACACACATATTATGATGAATATGGATAATTGTGTATTGATGTTTTGGGTAATACATATATATTTTGAAATTTCAAGTTCGTTAATTTTATAAGTAAGTTTCATTTCAATTGAATCTTTATGCAGTGACTATTGGAAACAGTACAAAAGTCTGTGAAATACATCAGCTAGTAAGTGCCTGTCCCTCTGGTCAGTTGTGTGAGGAATCAAACAATGGACCGGTTTGCAGGTTAGCGATATTGTTCCATTCCGATGAATTTCTAGTTCATTGGATGGAATGATTTAATGTACATTTGCATAAAAATTTGATCCGTTAAAATTATTAAATCGAAGAATATTAAGTATTTTAATAGAAAATTGAGAATTCAAACGTTGACTAATGATATTTTGTAGAGACAATGAAGAGGAAAGTATTTTTCAAAGTAAGAACATGTATGATTTTACATATTTATCGAGATTTACAACTGTTTTACACAATTTTAGACTTAGAAAAATCTTAAATTATAGACACAAATCATTACCATGTCAAAATAGCGTATTAAATTGCACACGTTTATTAAGAGATGTAACTTGTATGATTTTAAACAGTTTTCGAGATTAACAACTGTTTTATACAAAACTAGATTTAGAACAATCTTACAGATACATGTATATATTTATTTGGTTTTTTTTTAATCTTTAGAATACCGGAATTACAGATACATGTATATATTTATTTGGGTTTTTTATCTGTAGAACACCGGATTTACCGATACATGTATATATTTATTTGGTTTTTTTTTATCTTTAGAATACCGGATTTACTTCATCTGTGTTGGTGCAGGTTTAGCTTTACTGGTTCTTGTATTAATTGCTTGCTGTTGTCTTAAGAATGGGAAGTCGAAACTAAAGCGTGCAAATAAAAACTCTGTGCATGGAGTGACAAATCATGCTATGGTAAATGTTTTACTTGTTTTAATTAACCATTTTACATTATGTTTCTTTATTTATGTCATTTTGAAACAACTGCTAATATTACGAAATTGGAAAGTGTGTCACGGATTAGTCTTATCTTTTATTCAATTAACTTAACCTTGATTTTGAATGAATATATAAGTTACTGAATGTATCATGTGTAAATATAAAAAATAAGTTTTAAACCCAAAGTAAATGGTAAAACATATGATTTACGCCTATCCTCAAAATTATTAGCAAATGCTCAAATAGATCATCTTGTCTGTACAAAACATCGCAAAACAAATCCCTAACTGCTTTCTTCAGATATAAGTATTGTTCTTATACCTAGAAACATGTGTTTCAATTACTTCAAATTTTCCAATTTGTTGATATAACGTGATATCTCTAAGTTTTGCTGGTTGTTGTAAAAATATGTTTAAAAAGTCTTCGGACTGTCTACTGAAAAGAAATTAGTGTGAAACTGTATAATTCATAAATATCAGATGTGGGAATACATTGTAAAAATAATATCTATTTCAGGATGATATTTACCATTAAAGGAAAAGAATCACCACAGGCCGGATATATATTAAGAGGATTCGAGAATCATTAAAGAATGATAATTCAACTATCAATCAATTGTATATCAAATGAGGTTACATTACAAAATTAAGTTTAATCTAGTTATTTTTAAAAAAATATGTATCGTTAATAAAATATATTATTATTTGAATAACTAATTAATTTTAGTCATGTATTGAAAAACGTTAAAACAAGTATGTATAATTTTTTCTTCAGTTAATAAAGTTGGTTTTTATGTTTGATTATAAGCTTAGTCTAAAAAACTTTGTTTTTTTAGAATTTTAAAAAATAATCAAAGTACTAATAGTTCTGAAAAGCGCTTACCTAGCTTGGTTCTACAGGAAATTCACTTTGTGCAAGCTTAGTTGGAAAGAATCAAATTGATTTTTCTACATGTCAGCTTCTGTATACGCACTGTATTTCCTCATCACAACGTGACAGCCACGAACATTTGGTTTAAAAAAAGCCCGTGCAATTATGTGCGTAAACCCCTGAAACTTGTTCCCTAACCAGTTTAGATGATGTATATTGCTGCTCATAGGGGGCGGTTATTCGATGCATCGGAAGTAGAAATTTTAAGGGCTATAAAGCGATGAGCTCTGCTTAGCGCTTTAAAAAAAGAATCTAGTGAAGATTTATGAAGTATACCTCAAGGTAATTTGATCTAACAATGTCTTGCAGATTATATGACCTACCTTTTGAAAACTTATCTCAAATTTAAACAAATACTGTGAAAACCAAAACACGTAGGTTTTTTCAAATATTTTTGTTTTGTGAACACTGTATCAATGTTGAGGAGAGATACAAATATTGTAAGTAGATGACCATACTTTACTATTAGGCTAAAGTAATGTTGAATTTTTTTTAAAAATAAAGTGTTTTTACTTTTTTGATTAGTTTTTTAATAAAGGAAAGTTGATTTATCAAGATTTATCTATATGAAGTGTTTTAATTAGGATATGATAACACCTGAATAATATAGCAATGATATCAATATCGATCAAAATCGTGATGTGTTCATATCTGCTTACTATTTAATGCATCATCTTTCATAAATTTATTTTATGCAATGTGAGTCTCATAGTTCTAACTTAATTATCAAATTGAAAAATGCCAGTGAAAATGCTGCCGAGAAAAGACTTGTTTCATAAGAATTAGTGCATGTAGTGGGCAAAACCAAAATTATTTTTTCAAGTAAGTCTTTGGTTATAGGCAGTCTTGTATCAGATTTGTGATTTAAGCGTTTCATGCCCTGCAAAAGCTTTGTAACTAAAAATTGAGAAGTTGGGTGTCCTATTCCTTGTAACTTGCAGTGATAAGATATTGCAGACAAATACGAACGTACCGTTGAATAAGCAAGGCCAGATGTTGATAGATGCAATAAGAACTGAACCACCGAACATATGTTGGATTGTTGCGTCCTGGGTTGATTGTTGGCATGTTGTGTTGGGAATCTGGGGGCACGAAAATTATGCATATGATTTGTTTGTGCAAGAGTGCAGTGTAGCATGGCATGCTGTCCGTTGCAACGTAAACAACTATGGCTGTACGTGCAAGGAAACTTTTCGCAAGACCCTTTGAAATTGAAGTTGTAGCATTTTCCTATAGATGTAGCTCTATGCAGGGGTAGAAGTTGGGGCCAGGTACATTAACCAGAGCTCAGAATCCACTTCCCCCAATGATGATGCTGGATAGTGAG
Organism: Magallana ariakensis; assembly: GCA_020458035.1. NCBI lineage: Eukaryota > Metazoa > Mollusca > Bivalvia > Ostreida > Ostreidae > Magallana > Magallana ariakensis. The sequence goes on along the minus strand of CM035815.1, from coordinate 21,305,819 downwards.
CCTTACGTAATTCGGTTATTCGATGCATCGGAAGTATAAGTTTTAACGACTATAAAGCGCTGAGCTCTGCTTAGCGCTTTAAAAAAAGAATCTAGTGAAGATTTATGAAGTATACCTTATACCTATATAAGGTAATTTGATCAAACAATGTCTTGCAGATTATTTCCCCCATATTATTTATGATTAATTTCTTTTCATCCCCACTAGGTCTAGGGGGGCAATAGAGAGGTCAGATCAATAAACTGCCATTCTATAACTTTTTGTTTTATTGTATTGCTAACGTGCATACCTAGCATGTTGGTGACCGATAGAACAGCTGGCGGAATATCGTCTATGCATATGGCATGTGAAGATGACGCCGTTGTCTTTGATGGTTGTGTGGCCTCCGAAGTGGTTTGCACCGGTTCTGATGGGCCATCGTCCATTACACCATATGGCCGCTGCTCCCTGGTCCTTGCCGTTCGACTTTCGCTCGCCCTTGTCGTCTCAATTCTCATCCATCTGGACCGCCGTGGTGGCATTTCAATCAGTTGATAATACGCAATTTGTATAAATAAACAAGAGTAGTGTTTATTAAAAAAAAATAATAATAATAATAACTAGACACGATCTCGTTGCGAGCAACGAGGAGGTCTTCCGTCCGATTTTTAGAAAAGGAAATGAAATTGCCTTTGATCTTCATCAACGAAACATCAGTAAATGCGGGGGGGGGGGGGTCTGAAGATTTTGTTTAACAAGTGTTTAGAAATTATATACCGTTCTCGAGATATCTGGAAAAGATCATTTTAGGGGCCGGCCCTATAACTCCTTTTAGGGACCAGGTAAGAAAACAATGAAGGTTGCATATTGTTAAGCACATTATTTTGAGCATCTTTTGTTCAATATTATTTTTCGAAATTTTTCTCCATTTTAATATATTGAAGATCAAACTTTCGGACTTCTGGCCCCTTAAACCCTAATTACGTATCAAATGAGTAAACAATTGTCATTTATAGGTGTATAGTGTTTCGTTGAATATAATTGGTTCTATAATGTATTACAAAATATTTCACAATTAAAAGTTATCATCAAAAGACTTTTAGCCCCTTAAATCCCCTAATTACGTAACATATGAGATTTTCTTTTTATCATATATGGATGCATAACTGGAAGATTGTCATTTTTGCATTTTAAACATATTAAAAAAAAATTCTCAGAAAAGTGCTATGGAAGAAAGACTTAAAAGCCCCTTTGGCCCCTTATTTGGGGGGCCAGCCCCTTTTTCTTGATTTCAAATGAACGGTCTTTTGATATTAAACATATTTTGTTCAACAAGTGTTTAGAAATTCGTTACCGTTCTTGAGCTATCTTGGAAAGAACGTTTTAGAGGCCGACCCCTAATCTCCTTATTGAGGCCACAGAACGAAATTTTGATGGTTGAATATTGTTTAGAACATCATTCTAAGAATCTTTTATTCTATATTGCTTTTCAAAATATTTGTCCTTTTCATGACATAAGTGATCGAAATTTTGAACTTCTGGCCCCTTAAAACCCCTAATTACGTAACGCATGAAATTTTTTTTATAATGACTAGTTAAATAACGTCTCAGTAGAGTGCTATGGAAGGAAGACTTCAGAGACGTTTTGGCCCCTAATTTGAGGGGCCAGCCCCTTTTTCTTGATGTCGAATGAAAGCTCTTGTAAAAATAAATTTTAATTGCTCTACATGTCTTAACAAAATATTTTCGAGAAAAGAAGGAATTAAAGAAAACCAAGAAAAATTACTACATTTTTTATATCTCAATTTTCGGGTCCAGGCGAGCTTCGGTGCCTTTTACGCCAGACATTAATGGCTGACTTTAGACAAAACTACAATCATTCGTCTACAATTCCTGAAAATTTGAATTTGATATCTTTTATCGTTTAGGAGGAGTTCGACGGACAAGCTGACCCTCTAAAATTTGCTAAAACGTCAATATCTCTGAAACGGAAATGACGTCATCAAAATAAAAAATTTCCAATAAGGTTCAGATAAATATCTATAAGATCTGAAAGTTTCATGAAAATTTCCGAGAACTCGCGTGCACAAAATTTGTAAGAAAAAAAAAGAAAAATAACTAGAGCAAAGCTCGTTGCAAAGCAACGAGTGGGTCTTCCGTTAATGTCGAAAGAAAAGCTAGATGTTCCTGTAAGAAGCAGAGCTCTAAAGCCAATACCAGGAGTAATTAAAACAAAAAGATATAAAAATTCGAATAATTCTTGGTACGACTTAACAAAATCCGAATGACTTTAAGTACAAATTAACAAAAATCTTAACGATTTCAAGAACGACTTGACAAAAAAAAATCCGAATGTGTTTAAGAACGTCTTAACAAATATGGAATCATTCTAGGTACGAGTTAATTTAACTTTGAACATAACACTATTTTCTTAACCAAGAATGTGGAATCAAAATTTCCGGAAAAATCAATTTTTAAACTCCTATATCTCTGTAATGCATCATCCGATTTTAAAACGGATTTCAGATTTAAATTAAGCTTACTAAGTTGAACATTTTTGCTTCAATAATATATAACAAATTATTTTTCAGTAAATAGTTATTATAAGAAGACTTTGTAGCCCTCCCGGCCCCTTATTTGAGGGGCCAGCCCCTTTTTCTTGATATCAAATGAAAGGTCTCGCAAATATAAACATATTTTGTTCAACAACTGTTCACGAATTGTTAACCGTTCTAGAGATATCTGAACAACTGTGTTTTAGGGGCCGACCCTTAAACTCCTTAATGGGGCCACCAACAACAATTGTTTAGGTATCATATTGTTAAAAACATTATTTTGAGCAACTTTCCTTCTACAATGCTTTTCAAAATATTTCTCCTTATATAGATATTAATGATCAGAGTTTTGGACTTCTGGCCCCTTGAAACCCCTAATTACGTAACATATGACTTAGGTATGGTACTGTTTAGATAAAAATCTGTACAAAAAACATTTTTGCTTCTATACTTGATAACAAATTATTGTTCAGTAAAGAGTTATTGCAAAAAGACTTTAGAGCCCTCTTGGCCCCTAATTTGAGGGGCCAGCCCCTTTTTCTTGATATCAAATGAAAGCCCGTGGAAATAGAAACAACTTTTGCATTACATGTTTTAATAAAATATTTACAGGTTTAAAAATATTTCAGAAAATGTGCAAAATTTTTGTAAAAAAAATTGGTGTCAATTTTCGACCTCGGGCGAGCTTCAACGCCTTGCGTATTATCCATGTTATAAAACAATGCGGTACATCTACAAACTTTCATCTACAATCCCTGAAAATTTCAACTTTCTATCGTGAATAGTTTCAGAGGAGTTGCGTGGACAAAATGACCCTTAAAATTTCATTAAATCGTCAATATCTTAAACCGGAAGTGACGTCATCAAAAAATGTAACTAAAAACATTCGTCCCCTCCGATGCTGTATCAGTCCTGAAAATTTGGTGCAAATCGGATTAATAGTTTTCGAGAAATAAAGCTTTAAAGAAGGCAGAAAAAGAATATTAAGAATAATAATAATAATAGAAAGAAACAGTAGAATAACAAGAGGGTCTTCCGTTGGAAACGGAAGACCCTAATAATAGGAAAGAAGAAACCGAAGAAAAACAATAAAGTCTTCCGTTGGAAGCGGAAGACCTTAATAACAATGTGATTTCAGAATTAGTCTACAGTAACGTTACAATTGTTTAATCTATAGATTTGTTTATTTTATACGTTACACTTTTATATTATGATTTATATTATTTATACACTATAATATATTTATAAGGGATTAATCCGTATTACTTAATCAAACGAGTAATTCAGAAAATTCAACAAAAAATCAATATGGCTGAGGGAATTATCCAAATATTGGGCTACCCGAAATAAAATTCATATATATCAAAACATAATGAAAGCATCGACATTAATTGAGCCGAAATTAAAGATTGACAATACTTTTTAAAATATATTTTTAAAGATATTATTTGCAGCACGTGCTTTTCAAAGAAAAAAGTTTAATATTTACTTTACCAACCAATCTTCTCAGCAACAGAAGTGAAAGAAAGATCATGAGGCTTGCGCTTTAATTTATATATTCAATGGGGAGTTAACTCTAATAATTAAGTGCGTGACAAAGGGGAGATAATGGTGTCGGCCCTTTCTTCAATAACACCATCCAATACATAAAGAATTGGATGTAAATAGTATCTAAAGCTCTATAAGTCAGCATATTTATATATACATGTTAATAATAAATTAATACAGACAGAAATTTGCAATTGAAGATCAAATATTAAAAGATAATAAATCAGACACTATTTAACGGGCCATTCGATATATTTCATTTTGATTACGCACAAGCGCCTTTCTATAAACGTAAGGGGATTGAGTACTGAGTTCCGATATACGATTATACACACATGTTATATAAGTATTATCTCGTTTTGTGGATGGCAGCATTTGCAAATGCAACACATTTTAGTCAAGATACAAGATAAATTATCTCATCTTGTCGAGATAGTTATCATAACAAAATGTAATAGCTTATGTTGACCAGATAAAATAGAAGTCGGAGTTTGTTGAGAAACAAGAAAGTTATCTTGACTTGACGAGATAGTTATAGCGACTTGACGTGATATGTTATGTTGACTAAAATTATGAGGATGGCATAAATATGCCACCATAACAGAGCACAATGCTGATTTCGTAATTTTGAAATCTCGTCCAACGAGATATTTAAATCCAACAAATAAAGAGACACCAGTGTCAAAGTCGTCTATGAAGTATGACTTGTTTAAACATTTCCGTTTAATTGTTCAATAGACATTTAAAATTTCCCTTTACACACGCGCCCATTGGGTTTTGTGCATTCTTACAATTGTTGTTTTGAAAGTCGGGATTTACATAATAGAAATAGGAATATAGTGACCATCAGTTCTTGGGTTACTATGTTTGCATTGCTGATAAATCGGATTGTTATGATACATGTTGCAGTGGAGTTAATTGTTGCAGTGATTCCAGACTTTCAAACCAAAGACGACAAGGACTTAAGTAAGAAGTTATGAATGTATAACGCTTATATTTGATATATGTCAAATGAATTTCTTTATTGCCTCCTCAAATTTTCTCTATGCAATGAATATTTCATTAATCAATAGGAAAAAGACAATGCAATAATACTGAATTGCCTGACAGCAGACCTTTAAACAAAGAGCACAAAACAAATATTTAGAGATCTTTAACAATTAGGATTATAACTAGAGCCGAGCTCGTTGCAAAGCAACGAGGAGGTCTTCCGTTGCAGCTTCGTGTCGAAAAAGGATTGTCAATACGATAATAGTCATGATGTTATATACTAGTGGTTATAAATGAGTAAATGGATGGCATGTATCAGCCCCTTATTGAAGAGGACAGCAATTCCAATCCAGCAATAATTCAGTCAGGGAAAAACACGTGGTTTCTTTTTTTTAATATATTTGACAGCGTATTAATGTTTGAAAATGTATGCGAAATACATGTATGAAGAATTTATCAGCAACTGCTTAACTGCAAAGCCATATTTATAATAATAAATTTTCGCCGCAAAGAGATTGACTGATCAAATGATTTTAGATCCTATTTTTGATTTATTTTCTGTTCTTTGTATAATTTCAAAACTATATACATCATTGGGATCTTGAACTTCTCAAATAGTCCCGCTTTATTAAAAGATGAGACATTGAAAATCACTTGCGTAACTATTCACTGAAAAAAATAGTTCAAGGTCACAGCACACCCCTTACTTTTTCTGGTGAAACTAAAACTGGATTTGACAAAAAGAAGGAGACGGCATAGAATAGACATCTGTTTCACTGATGTCTATTATGATCTTGACCTTTGAATTATAAACTAAGTTTATGATTACTGCACACTCATAAACCACAAGTACTGTTTGCAATGATCTATATTTTTACCAGGAGAGAGAACACACGGTCCAGACTACAGTGTATACAGTTGTATGCTATGACATTGACGCTCTAAATAGACACTTTAGGTAATTGATGCCCTTAAAGCAAAAACAAGTCTTAAATTTTGACTAAAAATTTATTGAAACTTTACACAGTGGTCTGTGTTATGACAATGACATTTAAAAAATATCTTGATTCAAGGTCACTGTACATCCTTGACTTAAAAGCACTCTTTATAGTAATGTATGAGCCAGACAGAATCATTGGGAGAAAAATATAATTATGGTTAGACAAAGATTTTTCAAACAGGTCTCATATGATCCTGACCTTTGATCCAGAAACTTTGTTCAAGGTCATTGGACACCCTTTAGTTTAAGGCACTCTATAGCTGAAGTATTAGAAGTACATGTAAGTAAGTTACATAAATGTGGGAGCAAGACTCGGCTAGCTTGGGAGAATATATGGTCTGGACACCTGGGGTACGTAACATAAAGGGTACTTAAGTCTAAGACAGTGCTTAAGTAGGACTTAGGTACATTCTTAGACTTAAGTCCGTAACTAGAAGAGTGCTTAGCTGGGACAATTTACCCAAAACTTAGGCGGCCGGTAAATGTGACTTAAGTTTTTTAGAAGTTTTATTGTTAATTATTGCAATTCAGCATTTGAATACAGTGTATTTATCACATAAGGCCATCATTAAAAATATCTCTGTTTCCCCTAACCCGACCCTAAATTTTGAAGTTGGGTAGGTAGGTAGGTAAATAATTTTTTTTTCTGCCAGGGCAAAATATAAAATACATTATAAATTAAAAATGAAAAAATTAATAAATTCTTTAATTAATTACAAAACTAAAAAAAATATGACCAGTTGTAAAACAAATTGTTATACTTCACTGTACGAATGGAATGTAAAAAAAAAGTAATATCAAATTCACAATTTGATATTGTTTATCTTTTAAAACATGTTTGATTCAATGATTAGATGCATGTGCATGAATAGATCCACTATCATTTGTATGTCGATGTACATGTTAACCTATATTTAAATATCATTTAAATGATAATGTACATACTTCAAAGTATCAATTAATATTTCAAAATTTGGTTTATAAAATGTCTAAAAGTATATTAAAACAATAATAATGATTAATTTAAGGAAATGTAATAAATGCAAAATATTTGTGAAGTAATATTTAATGATTCTACAATTTTATGTTTACACAAAATCACTACACTTGCAGTGAATATCCTTCTTTGACAAGGGAATGGGTGTCTATACAAAGAAATAATAACCCAAATTTGAAACATAATGCCAGGGAAGAACAAATATTTACCTCGGTAGATAACAATTTTTTTTGTAAATTTACCCAATTTCACTTTAATTATAGTCAATACCATAACCAACTCTTTTGTTTCTGTCGATTTGAAATTTGACGAATTCGTAAGAGAACTGCTTAAAATTTTCACAACATGAAGAGTCTTTTGTTTCACATGTACCAACCTAATTTTTGGGAAAATTATTTCTCCCTAACAGAAAAGTAGGAAGAAGTTTGAGAAATCAGGGAGACTGACAGTATTTGATACGGTATAATCTACAGAAATGATTATATAAGATATACACAGATTCAATCTTAATTAAGATTGAATTAAAATTTAGGCAAGTTAATAAAAAATAAAAAAAACTTATCCAATCTATTAAATTAAACCTATTTGATGTATCCATGGTGTTTTTTTTCTCTCAGTTAATTCGATACGCAAGGGCATGCTCTTCGTATGAACAGTTTCTAAGACGAGGCAAGCTACTGACAAACAAGTTGATAAAACAGGACTATCAACAGTCTCGTTTAAAGTCATCTTTTCGTAAGTTCTATGGTTGATACGACGACCTTGTCAGCAAATACAATCTTCCACTGAGTCGCATGCTGACTGACGTTTTTCATACTAATTGTAAGACCATAATTAATTACCTAATTGTCTACGGACTTTTGTGGTTTTTATTTTCCCGAATACGACAAAGAGCACACGGCGGGTGTGACCGGTCAGCAGAGGATGCTCACTCCTCCTAGGCACCTGATCCTACTTCTATCTTGGAGGTCCGTGTTGCTTTGCTTTGAATTTGTATTTCGTTTTATGGATTTTTGAGATGGTTGACGGTTTGTTATTGTCATTTTTTCATCCATACATTTTAAAGATGAAATGTTTTGTAATTGTGTTAGCTAAGTTAAAAAAAAATCAGTCTTTTTACTTCTGTGTATTTTGGAGGTATTAGTCCAACCATGCAATTACAACCGTTGTGTAGAGGATCATTTTAATTTTTAAGATAACTGAAGACAGATGGTTTTATGATTATTTTAGCATTAATTTGGCACAATTATTTACTAATTACAAGTTACCAACTAATTGTAATATCAACACTAAAAGTAATAAACTTCGGTTGTAATTTTTAATTCACAGTAGGCTATATGTTGCATCATCTGCACCCATATTTACATTTATATCTAGAAAAGATAAGACAATCGCAAATTATTAATCACAACAGTGGTTAACTGAGGCCGTGGAAACGTTTTTTAATTAAATGATTATCATTTTAATGTCTCTGGAGTTAATTTATACGATCGTGAACTCAGAATACAGGGCGACTTCAACTTCTCTTTCGGAGGAAATTCCGGCGAAGATACCGATCATAAAGCGAGTATTTCGCCCATGTTGATGATCAAGGCTAACAAAATGATTGTAAAACGAAAAAGATATAGGTCTTCTAAAAACGAATTTGGGTAAAATAAGGCTTCTTTAAAAAAAAATCTCTATTCATTGTTGTAAAAAAACCAATTCAGTCGGCGGGTTTTAATTGGGTCGGTCGCGTTAGGGGATACATAGATATTTTTAATTTTGGCCTAATTTACACAAAAATAATGTCATAATATTCACCAATATCAAAGTTTTGGATTAATTGATATAAATATTAACAGTGGTTGTAAAGAGATGTAACATTTTCCATATAGTATGCAAATGGGCTGCTGAATAGGTTGTAAACACATAATGCTCAGTTTACTCATGTTACTAGACTATGTATGTAAATTCACGAAACTTGAGAAATTAAAAAAGGACGTTTAAAGACAGAAAAACTCTCAGTGATTTTAAAGACGACGATTGCCTCGTTTCAAGATATCGTCTTAACGAAGAAAATACACTCAGAGTATGTAACTTTCCTTATTGGTGATGTAATATGCAAGACAAAAGATAAAAAGAAATCCACTAGTTTTAACGGTATCGCGATATTACGCCACAGGGAGTTTTCGAGAATGACTGAACTAGTGAATATTCGTAAAAACAAAGAAGTAACAACAATAGACTGAATACATTGCCCGAGAGCCATCGCTTTGAGCTTTTTAAAAATGTTAGGTACATTCAAATTCGATAAAAGAAATGAACAAATTGTTTTTACTCTTTAACATAAGCATGACTTAGCAAAGACATGGCTAAGTTTTCTTTATGTTACGATATAAGACATACTTAAGTTGGACTTAGGCAGGTCCTAAGATTCCACCTAAGTCCTACTTATGACCCTACTTAAGTCAAAATCTTAGCATGCTTTATTTAACGAGCCCCTGACATCCACTCTTTTACCTAGAAACTTGGTTTAAGGTCACTACACACTCTTTATCCACAGGCACTCTGTGGATGAAGTATTAGAAGTACATGTAAGTAAGTTAAATGTAGGCAGACCCAATTACAGAGAAATTACACTTGTGGAAAAGTAAACATACTCATCATTATACGGCGCCATCAGAGTGGGACGTCGATCCTAGTTATACATATATATGAATAGATATTATGACCATAAATTATGATTAGTATCCATTGTCATGTAAGAAGGGGGATTAACCAAGTGTTCTGTCCACAAGTACCCAAGTTACAAACACTTGGATAAACGTATTTTTGCATTGTTATTTCATACATAATGTATAATGCTGCGTTTGTGTTTTAGGAAAGTATCAATTGCCAGTAATAATCTGTTTAGAAAATATGTGGTCACAATTTATCTACGTAAATGTAGCTTGTACACTGATCCTGAACATATTTGAATAACTGTTCAAATTTTCGGCGATGTTTAGTACTGGTTGACGTCCATGCGCGGATCTAGAGGGGGCGGATGGGTGGGTAACTGGAAATTTTAAACAAACTTATTAAATAGACTTAGTAAAATTACTTATCATATATACATGTATGGCTTGGACACCCGCTGGCAAACATCATTATCCCACGGACCCCCCTCCCCCTCCCCACCCCTTAAGTGTCCGGGGGGGGGAATCCTGGAACCGCGAATGACGTCGTATTTATCATGCCCTATCTTTAAGGCCGATATGTTTATACAAGAAGGTCATGGCTACTTTGAAAATTCACCCAAATGTATAATGTATAAGCATTTATGTAATAATTTTGAATTACAAGAATATTTAACAAAAACAATACCAACTGTATATGTACAATTTATAAGTAAATACCGTTTATCCTCTCATCAACTTGAGATTGAGCGTGGCAGATTTTATAATATCCGTAGAAATGAGAGAGTTTGTAAACTATGTTCACTATCACAGATTGAAGATGAGTTTCATTTTATTTTAATCTGTCCATTTTATAAAGAAATAAGAAAGTTGTATGTCAAAAAATATTATTACGAAAAGCCTTCTGTCTTTAAACTTATTCAATTACTTTCAACAAAGAATATCAAAGAGTTGTGCAATTTGGGCAAATACCTATATAAATGCTCAAAATTACGATAAAAATATAATTATTCTTTTTGTTTTGAGAATATACTCTTCATTATTCTGTTTACTTTTATCATGTACATTTTTCAAAATTCTATGTACGCTGTTCTGTGCACACGCAGTCTAATTCAAGATTGTGATGTTTTTAAAAAATGTCCACATATGTTTGTTTACTTTATATATGTTAAACCTATGAATCGTATGGTTCTTGGTAGTAAACAATACAATACAATACAAGGATCACCGAACTCCATGACTATGTGATTTTGTTTAGTTAAAAGTTTTGAAAATTGTAAGCATGTAGTTGGCCCCGTGTTGTACATTTATTACTCGACCTCCGTGCGCTCATTTTGCGGAAGAAGTAAAAGCGCTGATCAGACAACATACACACACACCAAAACGATTCGGTGAAAATTAAAAATATATCAACCATTCGAGTGCGCGTGCACCGCATACGCACAAGTTCGACTTGTAAAGTTCGCACGAATAAAAATCTCCGCAATCTACGGATTTGCAGCATTTTCAATCATATGACCGCTACTCGATCTTCTACAACTGCCCGAATCTGATCAATTGTTTTTTAACATATCTTTTACTCTTTGAACACATGTTCCAATGAAAATGAAAGATATAAAAAGAGTAATTGCAATGAGCTTCTACAATGAATTAAACGACCATACAGAAAAACTACAAAAGCGATCATGTTATCGTTTCTCTTTTACGACCTGAATCTAAACATAGTCTTTTTGGAAATTTACGGAAGCGTATCGGGGCCTACACTTGTTGTGTTTCAACTTATAAATTGTCCTTCTTTTTATTGTATTGTCAACATATAAAGTATTGTGACATCTTATTTATGTAAATGAATTGAATTGTATCTTGTGATTTCTATATAATTCAAATCACCTTAATGAATTTTACCAGTTTTATTGCTTTCTACGTTATCGACTTTAAAAAATATGAAGTTTAAAATGTTGATTTATGAATGTGAACTAATTATATTGAGATAGAAAATTAGACAAAAAGAAAAGAATAAATGCTTTATAGCCATGTCGATATCAATATGCTTTCATTTTAGGGAACATATTGCGAAAATATTATCGATTGAACTTCGCGGGCGCGGGAGTTCTGAAGGTGACGTCACTGAATTCTGAATATAGCTGTAGACGGCACATGTAGACTGACATTGACATTTTGATATAAATCAGAAACAAAGAACAGTAATTACTTTATTATAATTGCAATAAGTATAAGTATTTGTTATCGTAGTTAGAAGACTGCTGTATGATCTATATTTAAGAAGTTTGTTATGATCTTGTATGTTTGGGTTACTCTCCAATAAACATGTGATATGAGTTTTGAGACTGGTAGCATGAGCGTTGCGTTTCTCATCATCATGATTTGATGCGAGTCTTTTTACCACGCGAATAAAGACAACACTCACATCAATTCATGGTAATGAGGAGATGCAACGCTCATGCAGTTAGTTCATGCATGATAGTATTTGGTATCGTAGTTACATGTAGATTACATTGTAGTTGAGAGGGTGGGTGATTCATCCAATAAAATTGCTTTGAGATCGTGTAATATCAATTTAAAAACGAAGACAGAGATGGGCGAAACATTTTTTAGCCTCATCGATGGGAGACCGTTGTAACAACGTGATTACTGAATCATGATCATTATTTGGGGGTAGGACTAGTCATGTCTACCACCCCTAACTACGATTACAAATGCAAATATTTGGATGTTTGACATTAAAAGAGATATCTGAATTTTAGAGTTTAAATACCTTTATTGTGGATTGAATTTCATGGAGCCAATATTCGTAGATTGGTATATTTTTAAAATAGGTTAATTGTAGCATTTCGTGGAATTATTTGTATTATAAATGATAAATATATTTATACTATTATTCATAATTCGTTGTGGATTTAAATTTATGGATGACGAAAATTAACATTAACGAAATCCATGAAAATTGAGCATACACGAATTCCAATGATTCCACAAATGTCAGTCTACATGTGTATCCTACAGCTTGATTCAGAGTGAAGTGACGCACCATCAGAACTCCCGCCCCCGCGAAATTCATTCGATAACAATATTTTCGCAATATGTTCCCAAGAAATGTAAACATATTTATGTTGATATACCTATAATGTATACATTTTCATTGTTCTATGTCAACATTTCTTTCTCGATATGACTAAAACCCATTTTTAAATTATTATTTTTAACTACGTATTTTTTAGGTCGATATAGTAAATAGCAAGACAACTGATCTATTACTATAAGGTGATTTAAATTATGTTAACTCACCTCAATACAATGCAAAATGTTTGCATAAATAAAACGACATAATAGTTTATATGTTGATAAGACGATAAAAAGTATGACAATGTTTAAGTTATAACACAACAAGTGTAGGCCCCGATACGCTTCCGTAGAAATTCGCGTGAATATGTACCTAAAATAATCCCTGAATCCTTTAATTCCGGACATCGATCAGCGAGGTTTTTTGTATCGTGCGAGCCCCTCTCGCATACATTGCAACATGGAACTTTAATTTTAAACTGCCTTACAAAAAACGCTTGGAAATTATTAAGAAAAAAAATCACCATTTTGGATCCTGTTCAATTAATACATTCAAATTCTCTCTCTCTCTCTCTCTCTCTCTCTCTCTCTCTCTCTCTCTCTCTTTGTACATTTTATTAGAATACCTATAAAACTTTATACACTTATACACTAATTTGTGTTCGCCAAATATTAATTCATAAGACAGGTTGATCTGGCAGGTTGTGAATATCGTCAAAAAAGTGTTGAAGTCTGTCCCGTGAATGCATTAAAGTCTCAGAAGTAATTTAACGGAGATAATCATGGGTAAATATATTAACCTTTTAGTTAAAACGCTAGTCGATTTTACATGAACCTGTCAAAATTTCGGCGTTGTATTATTTATTCAAGAAACATGCACATGTGTGATAGGGTAGAAGCACACGAAGCTTGACGTGTGTATTAGACTACCTCTTGTCCACTCGCGCGGGATTTGCAAGGGATGGATTAATATGTAAATGTATACACAAATCCCAGTTTCATTTTAAACAATATAACTATTTCATGACATCGACAAAATCTCAAAGAACACTTTTTATAAAGAGAGCCATACCAACATATTTATTATTTTTGAATTATGAAGCTAAAACAGATTTCATCATTAACAGGTTAATCTTTTTTGCCGTTGATCTCAAACATTATTCTACAGTTTTTAGAACATTTTAGACTTACAAACCCACCATTTATCTATGTCTATATGCTTCAGATGGGACTAATAATGTTTTTACTAATTCTTAATTTACACTCTATCGTTTAAATCAATTTAAGGATGACATTCAAACAATTCTTTGTGTTTACGGTTAAATAAAACAATGTATGTAAGACGCGAGTCTTGTGTATTAGATCACCATTGACCGCTAGGTACATGTAGTCCAGCCGCGACCGAACTCCTCGGCCGCGGGCAAGGGGTGAGTTACGTAATGACACACACAGCTCAGAACCCAGGTACATGTAGATTTGAAATGCTTGCAGTATAATGATTAAAATGCATTACATAGGTATTATTTTTTTAGACTTAGATACTGTAACCACAATTGATATGTATGTTTCTGACGATGTTTCAGATTGGGAATAATATTCAATTGCTTTTATATTTCTTTAACACTCTATTGGTTTAATCAATTTAAGATGAATAAACTTTTATATGAAAACAAAATTCAAACAATCCTTTGTGTTTACGGCTAAACAAACCCATACAAGTAAGATGCAGATCTTTGTGTATTAGATAACCGCTGACCGCTTAGTAGTCCGGCCGCGACCGATCTCCTCGGCCACGGGCGAGGGATGAGTTACGTAATGACACACACAACTAAGAATCCAGGTAGATTTAAAAAGCTTGCAGTAAAATGACTAAAATATATTTCATAGAAATTATTTTTAAAAATCCAGTTAATGTATTTCACTAGAAAAGAAAAAGATTGTTTATATTTTCTCGTTCTCGTTTTTCTTAATTATAAGGATTCTCCACTAAAAGACCTAAACAGAAATGACTAAAAATAAAGCTGTAAGAAAAAAATGTATGCTTTTAAAAAACTTTCTCTAATGAATTAAAGCATCCCGTATAAGCTGGTACTCTTTCAGTTGTTAATTTATGTCAGTTGTGCGCACAAAGACTATTCGTTTACTTGCAAAATGAAAACAGGTACATGTTAACAAGACAAGCTTTTTACACTCATATTACGCAATACCGGTACAAAATAATTTTGTAACGACATTAATAACATCATAATAAACAACTTTTCCAGCGACAGCTATATCAAATTATTACCCATTTTTGAGTTATAAAGGGAAGACTTTTAAGGGCTCTAGGCCCCTAATTTAAGGGGCCAGCCCTTTTTCAATTGTGTCAAGTGAAAGCCCTTGATACTTTGCACATTTTTTGTTCTTTATGTGTTCAGAAAAAAAATTTAAACTAAAAAGCTACGATACAAAAACACGACCAAATTTCAGCATTTTTTGAAACATAAAATTTAAATTAATTTTTTGAAATTTTAAATGGGAAAAATCGTAAAGACAAAACTCGGAGGACAACGTTCAAAGTGTCTATTTTCAAGATTTATGACTTTGAAACACATGCCATGGATGGTTTCAGAGCCTTTGCGTGCACAGGAATGCCTATATTTTTTTGAAAAAGGGGAATAACTCGGCTCCGGAAGTGAAAATTACAATGATTTTCAGTTGATGTTGAGAATTTGTAATTTCCAATGTACCCTGAAAATTTGAACGTAATAGGACAACAAACAAGCGAGATATTTGAGTTTTAAAAAACGTCTAGAAGAAAAAAAAGAATAAAAAGAATTACCAACAGAATCAGTACAAGGTCTTTCGTTGAAAACGGAAGACCTTAACGAGAGAAAAAACCTATTGATTAAATGTGCAATTTTTAAAACAAAATGTTTATTGAATAAAATCGAATGAGACATTCTTTACAAGGAAGAGTAGATTGAACATTATTACTTTTTGATAAACATATCTTTACAATTACCAAAATATGTATAGAAATCAATTAAGTAGCCAATACTTCTACTCCAGTTGATGTCATAGTCAAAGTCTCCACACACGGTGACAGAATATCGAGGTCAACTGACTTACCCAGACAACTTCTTGTTAGCTTGAACATCAGCAATGATCAGATTACATTTGATCTGACAGAAAATGAAGAAATCAGATCGAATGTACCAATCTTTACAGAAGACAGCGAAGGAGCAATAACAGTTGAACCTATTGCATCATCAGGGGTAGGACTATTATAATATTTAAAATCACGAACTAGATCTTTCTTTAATTTATTAAATTACATTACCCCATTGTTATCTAGATAGCACAGATAGAGCGTAATAAAAGTTTATTCTTGTGTGTAGATATTGAAAGATTATGCTTTAAACTATAAAGGCATGCTTTTATTCTTTTTTAAATAAATATGTAATTCGGGTTACATATAATTTTTTTTATAAAAAGATATTATAGTATTCTAACAAAGAACACACTGGTTACAAAGAATAATAGAAAAAATACATTTACGTGTTTTTAAAAATGATACATTGTCAACATTTCATAATTTTTCCAACCTCTTCAACCACTAAGATAAGCTAAAGTAGCGTAGTTTTTTTAATTGTAAAAATATTTACTCTTAATAGATATTGACATTGTACGCTTTACTTGCCATATCTCGCCAAATATAAATTGATCTTAAATTAAATGATCGTGATCGAAAGAAGAGTGCAATATACGTCTTTCCATAAATGATAATACAACATCAGATTACACTTTGGCATTTCAAAACACAACGATTTAAATAAAATTACATTACTATTAGAAAGAAGATTGTAGACAGATGCCACTGTTAAACCGTCTTTCATTCTCAAGTATCTTTTCTTTTTCCAGAATGTGAAATACTATCAAGATAAGAAACATGAGGCTTCTTTCATGATTGAAAGAAACGACTCATCGTCATGCATGGTATGTTTCTAAAGAATTGAGAAATTATTAACGTGTGTTTGTATTTTAAAAGTCAGGATTACCTTTAGCAATGATAAGACATTCTTGATACTTGTAATGTAAACAGAAGTATTTTATATCTTTTCCATCAGATTGCCATATTTTTATATAAATGGGAAGAGTATGTGATGAGACCAGAACACTGTCTGTTTGATGTTGAGAAAAACATGAAGTACAGAATTGCTAAAGTGAAAAGAAATCCCTCTTCAGACAGTTACGCAATGAAATTGGGTAATTTAAAAAAAAAATAAAGTATTATTACTGAAAAGTTGTATCCAATTTTTTTCTTTTTGAAAATTTATTTTAAAAGGAAATAGTCACTTAAGTTCTACGGACAAAATGTATAATGAAAAACTTTCAATATTTAAAAAAGGATGACATATACAGCTACGTCAACCTACTGATAAAACGAAGATTATCAACAATATTCCATATTTTCAAAAAAATATGATGATCATTTTTTTCGTATTTCTGTACCGAATTAATCCTGAAATAGTAGTAATTACTGTAAAGGAACAAATAATCTAGTCAATCTAACAACATTGTAGGTCTAACCCTTAGTGAATTGCAACGGAAATTATTTTGTGATTAACATACGAAATATTTGTCAAAGAAAATCCCTTAAAATATGTTTAGTCGAAACTTAATTTTCTTTTTCCTAAATTACCAGTAGAAAAGGGGCATACCTCTGTAGTTAAATATTTTGCTTTAGATAATCATGACGAAATGCATAGTTATCATGATAATGTGATCTAGTTTGACTGATCATTAATTCGGATAAAATATCAGTTTGAAATAGCACATCATAATAAACACATCTATATTTATAAATTAAGGCATTTTGCCAATAAACTTCGAAATGCCTGCACCCGAGTAACTGCTCACACCTTTGGCATTTCAACATGTGTGAGTTGTTGTCCGTAAGCTATAATTGAATTTTACCTGATAAGTAATTATTGTAAGATAAATTAAAAACCTACTTTCATTTTCGATAAACCAGCCCGAAATAGCAAATATGTGAGTAAGGTGGTGGACACGCTTTGCCGGATCCAAGTCAGTGGGAGTTTGCATCAAAAAATATACTTACAATGAAATAATATTGAATGATTATGTAAAGAGTAAATATATATCCTCGGAACCTATTTCGGGTATACATAAGAATTGAGATTTGACAAATGTTGAATAAATAAAATGAGCCAATTCGTTTCTTGAATGTGCAATTTTTGTTTTGATGAATAGAACTTTCCAGAACGGGGTAACCAAGAACGCGGTTTGGCTAATTAACGTCGTGTTGGAGAATGTAGGATGAGTCACCATGCTTTGTGGGCAGATCGGACATTTGTTAATACAAAAAAGTTTATAAATAAAATGAGCCAATACACGCGATTTTATTTTTGATGGAAAGAACTTTACAGAACGGGATGCCAAAAAATGGGGTTGACTAATTAACACTATGGCGAAAAGTGCGTACACGTTTTTAAAATAACATATACATTTTTTATACCACGGCAGATTGGTAGTAAACCTTATAAATTAATTTGTTGACAGTGTTTTATCTAAATTTCTTATTTTGGGCAATAATAAGTGAAAATTGACATAAAGAACAAAGTTCTAAAAAGAGATACCACGCTCTATACACCCACACTCTGGTTTGAAATAAGATAATAAATAAGATAATAGTCTATTTTTTCCAGTCAGCTGCAACAAAAAGAATTAAGGCCATGTGTATATACTCCATTTCAGTTTAGATTTTCATCCCTGTCCTCTCCTCTAAATTTTCAGCCACGCAGTTGCTTTTTTATTTCAATTTTATAAAATATTTTAAGAAAAGCAATTAAGAAAAATTTCGGACATAATACATAGAAACATGAACAAAAAAACTTGGTTCAATATATTAAGCATTGTATTATAATATAATATATGAATATAATATAATATGTGAATTATTGTTAGCCCCGCGCTTGCGCGGGATATCATCTAGTATATTACAAACTAGTCGTACTCTATTACGAAATAAAGGTGATGTTAAATATGAAAATGTTATATTTCTATAAATGTTACTCTGTAATGTTTAACTCACCTCAAATTTCGTCTAGGTTCACTATAATACCAGCAAAACATTTCGTAATGAAAAGAGTTATATCCCTTTTATATAGTAATTTACATACAAAATGGTTTTACACTAAAGTAATGATTTTGTCCTTTCGAATTCGGTAAGTTTCGCTGTATATTTCTTTGGAAGTAGACTTTATTTTTCATAAAAGAAAACAATAATTTGACTCAACTAAAATTTTAAATCAGTAGAAAAGATTTGCAAAATATTAATTTACCAAACTTTATCTCATTCAGATATTGATCGACAGTGGTTTTCGACTGGTAAAGAAAGGAAACTGCCAAGATACAAGCGACAGAGCACGGACTACAAGATAGAAATGTTCTTTATCATAGACTATTCAATCTATAATTAGTTAGTACTCGATAGATAAATTCAAAAATATATACCTTATGCTCATTTAGTAAATGATTTTAAGGCTAATTTTAGTAAAGTTGCCAAAATTTTGAGAACTTCAATTTTAGTTGGTACATCCAGAGCCAAGCAACGACAACAGTTGGTAAAGATGCAGAAGCTAAAGACAACATTCGGCAGTTTTATTCCTTTGTTGTAAATGGAGTAAGCATGTTTAAATATTATATGTAATCTTTCGTTAATGAAAAGTTTTTAACTGTATTTTTTTTTAAAATATTCCTTTCAGATGGATGTTCGTTATAAGAATATTCAATCTTCATACACTATTTCCATTTTGTATTCTGGGATATATATTGCAGATGTAAGTAAACAAAATTATTTATATTGTTATCAAATATTCTGCAATTAAATCCAATCCTTTTTGTTTAACTATTAATAATAACCTTCTTCTTCTGACTGATACATTTAATATCAAGATATATTAATGCAATCAAATACATTTATTCAATATATCAGAATATTACCGAATTTAATAATAATTGTGTGGAATCATCTATATTTATCGTTTCTACTGTAGACACCATCTAAAGCACAATTTATCGAAAGCAAGAAAGTTTCGTCCTCCTCCGGAACTCAGGTTGACTCTTCCGTCGCTCTTGATGAGGTCACTGCTTGGATAGAGAGTTCTAAGGGGATTCCCGAACACGACCACGCCATGCTGTTTACGAGGTTCGTAAAACACCAGAAGTAATTTACTTTTACTTTGTGCCAAAATTAAGTTTTTGAACTGTTTATAAGAAATATATTTTGTTGTGCATTGCCTTTAAATAATAGATGCAGTGATATTAAATCAGGCTGTGATACAAATACTTTAACCGCATGTTTTTCAAGTTGAAAATATTTAGATTAACATTTGTAGCTCTCATTTCATTTATAATTTCCAACTCCAAAAGATTTGTTGAATCATCAGGTATTCAGATAAATGTGAAATCAAATGTTACACTTATTTTAATATGACATTTTTTAAAACGTTTTCATTTATTTATAGGTATGACTTAACAAGTAATGGATCTTCTAGCAATGCAGGACTCGCATACCTATCAGCCATGTGTTCCGACAAGTCGGTGTCGGTGGTGGAAGACCATTTTGATTTTACTGTACTTACCACAGCCGCGCACGAATTAGGACACGGGTATTCTTTTATCAAACAAATAAAGAAAAATTAAATTTTATTGCAGTGAATATGGGTATTTTATCATATTTTGTGATTATTCTCATTCATTGATTCAATAAATATATGTACATACAGTTTCAACTGTTTAAGAAGATGCATGTAAGTGTGTCCTTACCTTACGCTATAGTAATTTTCTTTGCGTACAATGTCAAAGGTTCATTTAACTTATCCTGGTGTAATGTGGTATTATCCTCAAAATAATAATAAATACACAAACGTTTAATAATACAATCATATCACCATCGGGGTTGGTTTTGAAATAACATAAGGGACACCTCCCCTTCAAATATTGAGGGAGAAAAACTGAAGTGATATCGAACAGACATTGGTCAAAGTGCGTCAAAATGATTATCATGTTATGTTTTCATTCTTATTCATGTAAAAAATTACATGGATGAAAAATATTCTTCTTGTTTAAAATATTAAGATAACAATTCTGATAACGCATACTTTCTAAAAATGAAGATAAATGCATGTTAAATTTAATTCGTATATTTATTAGATATAAAATCGATTTCTTTTACTTTACATGCACTTATATGATAATT
The DNA here is from genome assembly GCA_020458035.1 of Magallana ariakensis. Classification (NCBI taxonomy): domain Eukaryota; kingdom Metazoa; phylum Mollusca; class Bivalvia; order Ostreida; family Ostreidae; genus Magallana; species Magallana ariakensis. Next base: position 21,284,743 of record CM035815.1, on the reverse strand, counting down.
CTTTTGTTCTAGACTTGGTGCTGGACATGACGGGTTTGGAAATACCTGCAATAGCAGTGACTTTTACATAATGGCCTCATATAGTACACCAGTGCAAAACCAAAATCCGTGGAAATTTTCATCATGTTCTGTCAACTATTTTACAACTTTTATCAACAAACTCAATCAGTAAATATTTTTTATACGAGATCCACGTATTCTTTGTGTTATTATCGTGATTTTTTTTGTTGCAATTAAACCCACAAACACAAAAATTAGATTAATTAATGCATAAAATGTTTGTTTTCAATCAAAATAGGAATAACCAAAATTGTATGACTGTACTGAGTCCAAGCTATAACCCTGGGGCACTAAAACAATATACGTCACTTCCGGGAGAAATATATGATGCTGATTCTCATTGCAGACACATTTTTGGAGCAGGTTATTCGTTTTGTAAGGTATCATTCGAACACACACACACATATATATATGATTCTAATTATAAAGGTTTGATTTGGGAAAAATAAATTTAGAACTTTAAAATGTTAATCGCTATACGGCATTGCATGCAGGATTTTAACTTGGGATATGTATATGAGTATAGTCTCGTGTTTTATTACTGCGCGAGACAAACAAGTTAATCGATTGAATCATTTTCAGAGTACATTTTATTCCTATGTTGTAACTTACTGGCGTAAAAAAGAATAAGTTTCGGGGTGTGGTAGATTCCTTAATTAAGAACATGATTAAAAAAATGGCATTTGGTATTGTAGAACGTATATAAGAAAAACTTTACGACTATCTGCACTACACTATTGTGTGGGGAACCTGGAAGCGGTTTGTGTAGCCATGCTGTTCCTGGAGATGGCCTTCCTTGTGGAAATAAAAAGGTACTATATGTGTAGCCTTTCTGAATAACGTTAACGTTGTGCAACGAACATACAATATTTTACGAGTATAGTGTTTGATAAAACAAAACACGATCTTTGTATAAGCTAGCTTTTTAGCTCGCCGAGACGAAGTCGGGGGGAGCTTATGCTATACCCTCGGCGTCGGCGTCCGGACCTGGTTAAAGTTTTTGTTGCAGGTCCTGTATCTAAGTTATTACTTGTCCTATCTTCACCAAACTTGCATGGATGATGCATCTTGCCCTACTTATGGACTTGAAAGATTTGAATGCTGAATCAGGGCCATGAGTTTCAGATGCTGGAGGAGGTTAAGGTTTTTGGAGCAGGTTAAAGTTTTTGGTGCAGGTGCCCTTTGATAGCAATTTCTAAGTTACTACTGGTCCTAACTTTACCAAACTTGCATGGATGGTGCATCCTATGATACTGATGCACCAGACATGCTTTAATGCTGAATCTGAGCCATAGGTTTCAGATGCTGGATGAGGTTAAGGTTTTTAGAGCTGGTTAAAGTTTTTGGAGCAGGTGCCCTTTGATGGTTATATCTTAGTTATTACTGGTCATAACTTCACCAAACTTGCATAGATGGTGCGTCTTATGATACTGATGCACCTGGCAGGCTTGAATGCTGAATCTGAGCCATAGGTTTCGGATGCTGGATGAGGTTAAAGTTTTTAGAGCTGGTTAAAGTTTTTGGAGCAGGTGCCCTTTGATGGTTATATCTTAGTTATTACTGGTCCTAACTTCACCAAACTTGCATAGATGGTGTGTCTTATGATACTGATGCCTCTGACAGGCAGGAATGCTGAATCTGAGCCATAGGTTTCGGATGCTGGATGAGGTTAAGGTTTTTAGAGCTGGTTAAAGTTTTTGGAGCAGGTGCCCTTTGATGATTATATATTGGTTATAACTGGTCCTAACTTCACCAAACTTGCATGGATGGTGCGTCTTATGATACTGATGCACCTGACAGGCATGAATGCTGAATCTGAGCCATAGGTTTTGGATGCTGAAGGAGGTTAAGGTTTTTAGAGCTGGTTTAAGATTTTGGAGTAGGTGCCCTCTGATGATTATATCTTAGTTATTCCTGGTCCTAACTTCATAAAACTTGCATGGATGATACGTCTTATGATACTGATGCACCTGACAGGCTTGAATGCTGTATCTGAGCCAAAGGATTTGGATGCTGGATTTGGTTAAGTTTTTTGGAACAGGTCACATGTTTAATGAATATTAGTACTATTTCAAACTTGCATAGTTGATTGAACTATAATATAAATGAATTGCAGAGGTAGCTTCAGATGCAGAGCCTGATCTCCATTATCAAGGATGCTGAAAAATATATCTTAGTTATTACTGGACCTAACTTCACCAAATTTGCATGGATGTTGCATCTTATGATACTGATGCACCTGACAGGCATGAATGCTGAATTTGAGCCGTACGTTTCGGATGCTGGATGAGATTTGTTTTTTTGGAACAGGTCACATATTTTATAGATAATAGCTTGCATAGTTGATTTAACTATAATATTAATGAACCGCAGAGGTAGCTTCAGATGCAGATATCCATTATCAACGATGCTAAAAAAATTCTCCTATCTCAAACCTGCTTGATAGATGTGTTCGTTGTTAAATGATATAATATGATTCTTATGATATAGTATTGTATGATATGATACACTTTTGTTTTATATGATACAATATTATATTGTAAAAAGTTATATGATACGATATGATATTGTATTAATTTTTTTGTACATTATGATATGATATTGTATCATGATATTGTTATGTATAGTATTGTTTATTATGATACAATATTGTATAATATGATATTGTATAATATACTATTTTATTACATGCTATTGTTTCATATGATATTGCAACATATAATATTGTATCATATGACATGATATTGTAAAATATATATCATATCATATGTATACAATATACAATTGTATCACATGCTATTGTTTCATATGATATTGCAACATATAATATTGTATCATATGATATGATATTGTATAATATATATCGTATCATATGATATGATATTGTATAATATGATATTGGTTTATATAATATATTATTATATCACATGAAAATGTATTATATGATATTGTATAATGTGATATTGTATCATATAATACAATATAGTATAATATGATATTGTATAATATGATATTGGTTTATATAATATATTATTATATCACATGAAAATGTATTATATTATATTCTATTATGTGATATTGTATCATATAATACAATATAGTATAATATGATATTGTATGATATAATATAGTACTATATCACATGATATTGTATCAATTGATATGATACAATGTTTTATCTAATTTTATTGTCTCATATATCCTATTATGTATCAAATATAATACAATATCATACAATATCATACTATAATATTATACAATAATATTGTATGTTACAATATTGTGATGTATTATGTGATATGATATTGTATCATGTATAACAAAATACAATGTCATATCATATGTTACAATATCATATTTCATCATTATATATTACAGTATTTTATTGTATTATATGATATATATTGTAGGTATCATAGGATGCAATATCGTATTTTATATTATTGTATTGATAAACATTGTATCATACCCTATGAAATGAACATATGATTATTATACAATTTTTTAACATATGATATTGTTATACGATATTGTGTCAAAACAGTATCCATGTATATCCAAGATCATTATTAACTATGATTTTCAAAAAAATATGATAAAGGTGGTCACATAAGATGATTCCTCATAAAGGTGATGCCTCGTCTCGGTGAGCTTTGTAATCAGTGATTACCTATGTTTGTGCTAAGGAATTTATTGTTTTTTGGGGGGGATTTTTTGTTGTTTATTTTAGGTTGTTTAGCTCACCTGAACCGAATGTGCAAGTGAGCATTTCTGATTGCCTGTTTTCTGTCTGTAAACTCTTCACATTTTAAACTTCTTCTCTAAAATCGCTCGGCCAATTTGAACCAAATTTGATACAAAGCATCCTCATGGAAAGGTGAAAATAAATTGCAGAAATAAAAGACCAGTTTTCATTCCAAGCGGAGAAAACCTCGAAACTGTAAAAAGGGTGTGTATTTTTTAAAACCTTCTTCTCAAGAACTACTGAGTCAAAAAAAATAGGAGGGTGCATTTTTAAAAGTCTTCTTCTCAAGAATAATTCGGTCAAATTCAAGGTAATTTTGCATAAGTTATCCTTATAGAAAGGAAAATATAAATTGTAAAAATGAAGGGCTAATTCTGTTCCAAATTTAAGTTATTAGTTACTACGAAAATAATAATAAGGGGGAGGGGGTGAATCAATTTATAAGTTCGGGTTCGTTATTTCGAATCTCAAAAACGAGACTCTCTGTTTGAAGAAGCCATTTTGGACGCGTGTTAAAAGGGTTAATCTGACAAAGATCAATTTGTTTGTTGTGCAACAGTTCATGAGAGAAGGAAACATGTAAGATATATTAATGGCTTTTTTATTAAGTGAATTTACGTTAAATATTTCAATGCGTTGACATTTTCACGTGTGACGATGGTTTTAGCTCGTTTGATTTTCGTTTCATTTTCATTAATTATTCTAATCCATTGCCTGTATTTTAACATTTTCACGTATTTAATCAAATATAGACTTCGGTAAATCAGACAGATGATTGGTTACCTGCGCAAAATGAGCTAAATCTGATGCATTAACAGCATACTATATAAAAGACAATTCATTCAATTGGTAATTCGGTATGATCTCTGTGCAATGGTTGATTAATGCAATGTGTTTTATTAAGATGCTTAGCATTTCTCGAGTCCAAACAGACATTTTTTTCGCTGATGGAAATATGTAGTTATATGTACGATTTGAAAAATAAATACCGCTCTTTCTTTGTTTAAGTGCATTTTTCCTCTGTCTATTGTTTACTATTTTCTATTTGCTAACCATATTTGAATATCAAGCATCAAACATCGTGTTATAAGCAAGATACAATCTGATTAAACCAGATCCCCGATCCGCTCCTTGTTTTTTTTATTGTCGCTACACGAGGATCTGAAGAACCCCCGCTTGAGGTCACCTCAAGAATTCCAGTGCTACAATTAATATGCAAGCATTTTTTAAAGGGTAGTAGATTCTTAATTGTTTAAAATTAATGTTTTACTCAAGAACTACTATGATACAATTTGTGAGATTACTATGCAAGCATCCTAAAAAAATGTAGATTATAAATTGTTATTAAAATCGTAACCCCCCTTCCCGTTTTAAACTGGTTTAAAGATTAACATGGAAATATATAGGGATAATGTAACATAAATCGTCTTTTCGAGAACTACAATGCTACAATTTGTAAGATTACTATGCAAGCATCCTAAAATAATGTAGATTCTAAATTGTTGAAATCGTTGCCTCCGGATTAATACTTGAGACCACAAGGGGGTTCAAATTTTTACATAGAAATATATTATAACGAAAATGTTTAAAAATCTTATTTTCAAGGACTACAGTGCTATTATTACTATGCAAGCAAAGAAAAGGTTACTGTAGATTCTTAATTGTTTAAATTTTGACCCTCGACTAATCCTGGGACCCCAAGAGGGGTTCAATATTTAACTTTGAAATATATTTGGGAAAATTTTTAAAAACTGAAATGAAATAATACAATGAACAGTTGTTCATGTGAGCAATGTGGCCCATGGGCCTCTTGTTTAAAAAAGAAAATAAGCAAACCAATGAAATTAGTATTAGACGTATAGTGTACACTTAATTTATATTAAATATCAAATACCTACCGTTTTAGTGGTGCATTTCCGGCGAATGCAAATACGATGAGTGTGCGCCTCCTGGGGATGGTAAGTATAAAGAAAATATCTCAAAATATTTTCTATTTTTAATGACCGAATTAAAGAATACAAAGCAAACGAAAACATTAGCAAATATGTTGGTTAATAATTTAACAGTTTTCTTTACTTATGCAATGATTAGATAAAGATATCGGATTATGATTATAAAGAGGGTGTTTTAGTCGAATCCGGGCTGTGTTCTTACCAATGGAAGTTTTCCATATATATCCATCTGTAACAATATAACGCACATATATACTAGTATCAAATTGAATATATATATATATATATATATATATATATATATATATATATATATATATATATATATATATATATTTATATATATATATTTATATATATATATATATATATATATATATATATATATATATATATATATATATATATATATATATATATATATATATATATATATATATATATTATATATATATATATATTAAAGATCTGAAGATACTACGGTTAAGTTTTATAATAAACATGGATGAAACATTTTGAATATATTGTGATATAATCTTTTATGCCTAAAAAAATAATGGTTGGTTTCCTCTTTCAAGCTGAAAAAAGGTAGGGTCGGTCGGTCGAAATTTTGTTGAATTTTTTCAAATAATTTCCCCCCTTTAATATTGCAGTAGGTATTGAGCAGTATCCATACATGCCGGTTAGATACTGACACTGCTGAATGGTAAAAAATGAGAAATACTTTTAATATCTTTCCTGACTTTTAAGCTAGTTCTAAACAAAACACAAAAATGATATTATATAATGTATCAGATACTTTCTCTGCCAGCGATGAGAGCATTATTAATATCTACAACACATGGAAACATACAGCCATTTCGAAACAAAACGTTTGAGTTACATTGATTTGAAAAAAGTAACTGCTACAAGCTTTATTGTGACCAAAAGTTTTAGTATCTTTTACCAAATCGGATAAAAACGGAAATAAACAATTTTCCATCGAAAACCCTTAAAAAAAAATTTTTTTTTTAAGTTTTGAGTCGGCAATAAAAGCTAGGGTCGGTCAGGAAAGCGGGAACAAATAATTTTTAAGGCCTTATTATTTGTATTTTAAAAAAGTTTTATTGACATAAAATATCGGCGGATTATCTTTTTTACTCTTATCTATATTTCTCTCTCTGTGAGAATGTGGGTATGTACATGAATATAATATTTTTGGGAAAATTAAGGAGGTATATCTTTCATGGTAGTGATTGGCACATTCAACAATTCACTCCCCATTATATTAAAAAACAACTTGTATCCCTAATGCAAACAGTACACCCGTCGGCAAAACTAGAACCATTCAAATGCATCATAATTCATATAGATACACTCACGCGATGAGTGCTTAATGAATATTGCAAGAGAAATAAGTTGAAATATAAAATCCAAAAAGCGTTTTTTAGTTACCTGTAGTTATAATATGTTTGCTTCAGAAACGACAAAAAACATGTTTGTTTTTTTAAGTTAAATATATACACTGAGTTAATGAATCATATTTGAAGATACGTGTTTGTATGGGGATGCACAAGGCGTAGTAATAACGTATAACAACAAAGAAACCACATGTTCTTTTGAGGATATAAAGAATGATCCATCTGTTTGCTATTACGTAAAAGACCAATGCTGTCAACAGTGCAGACATTTCTACACCGGAATAGCAGGTATAGACCAAACTTATGATTTTCCACCAAATTTTAACGCAAACAACAACTCTTGTCAATTTCAATTAAAGCTTGTTTTACATCCGAAAGTGATAGTTTTTTTGTGTCATTAAATGCCATTGATGCAAAATATTTGGCAAATTTAAATGTGATAATGCAGTGTATCTAATTGGAAAATCAAAGGTAAAATATGATCTTTGAAACTTGTTGCTGTACCTAATTCAACTGACAGAACTCTTTGTATTTTTAATTATACATACCGGTTAAGCAATAACAATAAAAGCACACTCTTCCTGTGTAATTAGATTTTGCTTAAATTAGAAACAGTATGAATTTTTACAACACTAGAAACTAATCAAGTATACTCGTCAAAACAATACATTAACATATTTGTATGCAGATTTATATTTTTCATAAGTATATTTCTTGTTAATTCTTTCGCCTCTTCACTTATTCAATGTCATTTTAAATTTGTTTTTTTTATTAGGATGCGAATATGGAGACAGAATTATAATAGGTTGCTCAACTAATGTTTGTCCATCAAACCCCCCTTCTACTTGCTGTGGTACATGTTACAGTGGTGCTACGCTTACTATGCCTTCACAAGAACCAACAACAACAGAATATAAGAACCCTTGCAAAACAACATTAACAACAACAGTACTGATGCCTTCGTCTTCAACGTCGACAAGAACCCAACAAACAACGACATCTTTTTCATCCTTTTTTCTGTTCAGATTGACGATCACCTTAATTATTAATATCTCAGATGATTTGTCAAACAACATTTTAAAAGAAGGAGTGATTTCTAAAGTGCAAACAGCAGTATGTTGTTTTAATACTTTGATACTAATTTCTTTTCGTTTTGGTTTATACATGGTTAATATAAAGCAGACGATTTTAAATGCATTAAATGCGTTAGCATCATCGAAATTTATATAATTTGAAAACAAATTTTGATTTGTGTTTTCAAGCTTACCTCCTTTTATCGAAATTCTGGATTGATTTTCATCAGCTGCATTGTACGAAATATTAGGTAAATATTTTCTTTTCACTTGTATTTTGGAGAAAACTTAATATGTGCGGATATCTTATATCAATTTAAAAATTCATTTGGTTCCCATATTTTTGATCGTTATTTAGTTGACACTGAGTTATACTGGGATATATAGTTAATATAAATATGAATATACAGGTCGAATAAGTTTTATTCGGTTTGATTACATTAAGGGGGATGTGCGGCCATCTTTTACATTTGAGAAGAAAATGGTAACATTTCTTGAACTGGCTTGTTTCTGTCCAAATCTTACTTAAACTGTTGTCATAAGATACAAAAGCAATAAATATGACGTTTAACATGATGTTTTGTATGCAAATTACGCATACAAGGGCAGAACAATGCATTTTAAATCACTTTGAACTGCGCAGCTACAGACTTAAATTCAAGATTTAAAAATATGAAAAAATATGAAAGAAGATCATAAGTGTCTACTCTACAACCATTTGTTGAGAAAAAGATCAAAGCTTGCTTATCTAAGTTGTAACTTTGTCTCAAAAGACGGTACCTCATTCTTAAAATGAGTCTCAAAAACCATCAATTTGCACGAGATATATTGTCTATGGAGATACATTAGAGTTATATTTTCATTGAAAAATATATGTATATTTTTTCTTTAAGGCAATTAATATCTTGGACCTCTATCCTACTTCTAAAAAGAATTTAATTTAATTCATACTCATAGAACTAAAACAAAACAATTGGAACTGGTATAGAGATGTCTGTCACACTCAGTCCATATTGATTTAAATTGACATTTATTTTTATCGATGAAAATATAACATCAATGTGCCTCCATAGACACGAGAGTTCTAAGTATAGCCTGGAATTTTCTTGTTCTAAAAATAGATGCCATGCCGAATGATAAAAATAGGGTACCCTATTTTGAGGCAAAGTTTCTACAAATGGTTATAGAGAGAACACAAATAAACCCCCTTCAGATTTTTTCAGACTTTTAAATCTTCAAAATAAGTCTGTAGCTGCGCAGTTCGACAGCTGTTTTAAATTGTCCTGTTCTTGTATGCATAATTTGCATACAAAACAACATGGAAAATTTCATATTTATTGCTTTTGTATCTTTTGGCAACTGTTTTGGTTAGAAACAAGCCAGTTCAAGAAATTTTTACATTCTTATGCTCAAATGTAAAAGATGGCCGCACACCCCCCTTAAAAGGAATCCATACTTCATGACCTTTTGTAATATATACAGTCATTTCATGCATATCTTTTACAATTTTATGCTCTGCTATGGTATGCGATTTTAATGCAATGCTATAAGATTTCAATGCAATGCTATGAAATTTGTATGCTATGCTATGAGAAATTGAAATGAAGGGCTTTATGATATGGTATGCTATGCTATGGTATGCTATGAGATTTGAACAAAAACGCCTCCATACACAGAAGAGTTCCAACCATTTCGAAGTTAACTGATAAGAAGCCAAAGTTTACCACTAATCTGCAATGTTAACATTTATTCTTCTAAATAAAACCATTTAAAACCGAGTTAAAATCAGGTTGTATGCTATGCTATGGTATGCTATGGTATAATATGACGAATAAGAATCTATTAGATTGTATGCTATGGTATGAGATTCCAATGATATGACATGAGATTCCAATGCTATGCTATGAGATTGCAATGCTATGCTATGCTATGGTGTATGTTGTAAAAGATATGATTGAACTGACTGTACACTGTCTACACATTAATAGATGTACAATACCAATGTGTATAATCTGTAGTTTTATATTTTCTTTAAATTATTTGTAGAAAAGGCAGTTTGAAAGTTGAATTTGATGTTCAAACACCAATAGATTCCCAAGCGATAACAAACATGACGGCACTCTCTAAAGACATGGCTACAGGGATATCTAAAGTGACGTATGAAGGACAGGAAGTGACGGTATCTTCTGTATCTCTTCTAGACACATCCGGAAATTCTTGCAAGTTTGCTTTAGATTTTCTTGATAGCACTAGTCTCGAAAAGCGATGTTTTGTAAGATATTAATATTTAGTTACTGGTGACAAAATAAAGATACTGTGTAGTAAACTTTAGGTAGTGCAAAATATACCCTTAAACCAGGATAAGATCAGATTTAATCAAGAATTCATTCAAAAGCATAATTTTCTGCAATTTTACTCCGTCATTCTTTATCATTTACATGTACCGTTGTCATTTTTTAATAATATTGAATTAGCGTGGATTGCCGACTAATTATTTCGAATATCTGCTCCACGAAAGTTTAAAAATATGTTATCATGCCATAGTCACAAATAAAATGATAATATTTCAACAGTGACCGTTGGAAACAGTACATCAGCCTGTGCATTTCAAAAACATGTTAGTGCCTGTCCATCTGGTCAGGCGTGTGAGGAATCAAGCAATGGACCGGTGTGTAGGTAGGCAAAATCGTCATTTCACTTTTACTTTGCTGGCAAACATATCTATTCCACCTCAATGACATTGACAGTGGGAGTCATTTCCTCTGAATAATTTTATAAAATTTACTAATTCGGGAAATATATATTTGTTCATTATACCTACTAGTGATTTTTGTTCTTAAGGAAGGAGTCTTCTCGTTACCAGACCTACTTCTTATATTAAGAAAGTCATGAACTTTTGACACAGTCAAACAGATCATACAACCAAATGATTCTATTAGTTTAATCAAATTTGACCATCTTGTTTTCGCATGAAGGTCAGGTCACGGTCACTACCTTTTTCCTAGCTGCAGGTCTGTAGCTCCCGGTCTAAAAAAATACCTGATGGACGACCTGGGAGCTACAGTGCCACCCATTGAAAAAATTGTGTACTTATTGCGCAGAAAAACGTGCGCTAGTTTTGAACTGATTAACTTTGAAATACGCAAATTCTGTGAAAACAATTAGTACCATTAAATTCTTTATGTGATTTACTACTGATATCGTCTCTTTACTTGCCTCGGATAGTCTTTTAAACACCATCACCAGCCCCGTAAATTGAAGTTGTGCAGTTTGTTTACATATAAACATGGCGACTCTCGATCTCGATATAAATTTAACATACTTGATTTTTTGAGGTCGGTAGCGTGTTCCGGAGAATGTCTGAGGCAAATAAAGAGACGATATCGGTAGTAAATTGGATGAAGAATTTAATGGTACTAATTTTTTCACGGAATTTGCGTATAAATAAGGTTAATCAGTCCAAAACTAGTGCACGTTATTAATCGCAATAAATACACATTTTTTTCAAATGGTGACACTGAAGCTCCCAACTCGTCCATCCGATTTCTTTTCAGACCGTGAGCTACAGACCTGCAGCTTCCTTTTTCCTCAACATAAAGGATAATAAAATTAAATGTACTTATCTGCAGTTAAGTAAACATTTGTTTCAGATATGAAGTTTCTATTCTTCAATGAAATTATGGATTATCAGAAAGTATATCAGCTTATTCTACTAAATTGGAATAAAATTGTTAAACTAAAATTGATATTGCTTAGTCCGCATGTCCTCTATTTTTTCTCTAATTTTTAAGATATTTTGATTATTTTTTTATGCTTCCAATATTAAAAATAATTTCGATTTTTATATATTATACAGAACTAATATAAAGATATAATCTGACAGCAACGCTAATATATTGACCATTTAATAAGAGAGAAAATCCGATTTTAGGGATTTTTCACACAAATCTATTTATAGAATGAGCTCTTAAAAAAGCTAATAAAATTCAATTTGATAGGCAAATCATATTTTAAAAACATATAAAAACCCAAGTATCTTATCTTTAGTTCACATTAGTTGAAAAAATCCAGCATTATTGTTATTGTTTTAAAAATGCTAAATAGACTCATGAATTTACAGCAATTATGAATTGCAAAAACATGTGATATTTTCCTACGCAAATCTTCCGCCAAAAATATAGTCCTTGTTTGAATCGAAACTTTGATTGATATTTCTATGCCAAGTTTTAAGATAGTAAAAAAGAAAGAGAAAGGTTATTATTATTTTAATTTCCTTTCATCTTAATCAAATGAACATTTAATCAGATTTACTTTTGACAAGTCGAAAACCGAAGTGAATCATACTAATTTATATAAACAACTAAAAATTTACATTGATTAATTAATGTTAAAATTTTGTTTAAAGGAAAATGGCAGAAGAGAGTTTTCTTGACAGTAAGTATATGATATTAAATAAAAATACATGGTTTGCGTTCGAAATTTCTGATATAATTGTAATTATTTGTAGAATCATAAAAAACAATTTTTTTCGTTTCGAAATAATTTGTAAATTGTGTTGTAAAGTATAATTAGTTGTTTTTAACTATTTTAAGAATACCAGAGGTATTTCATCTACGCTGGTGCATGCGCTATCCTACTTGTTCTGTTATTCATTGTTTGTGTTTGCTGTTGTCGCAAAAAGAGGAGATCAACACCAAATTCTACAAATAAAAACCCTTTGCATGGAGTTACTAACTATGCTATGGTAAAACACTTCTATACATGCAGTTTAAAGTTTAAATTCATCATTGGATTGTGATCATTTATCAGTCTCAAAAAATTCAAACCACTTAAATATCTCCATCAAAGTGTTGTCATTATTTGTATAATTATTTCGTCATCATTAAAACATAACAGTTTAACTTAATGAAATGTATTTTTGCATTGTTGTGCAATATTACTTACAGTGATTTGACATCAGTTATTATTATTTTCAGGATGACTCTAACAACCAAGGAAGACCACATCATTAAAACAAAGCTAAATATTAGAATAATATTAGAATTCCACTTTGAATATCAATTATTATCTTGCCAAATTCTGTACTGTATTTCTGTTCAATTATATCGTAGCGGTTATAGACACATGATACTGAATATATGGTACTGTAGGTTGTAATACTTTCAATTAACTCATTCAGAAGAGACATTCTTATAAATGTATACATGTTTGTACATGAATCTTCGTCTTTTACACACAATTCATTCAAATAAGCTGTTGGCAAATTATTCGTGTATATCTTAAACGTGAGTTCATAATTTTCTACCTTAACGCTGACTTGAACTTTTGTTGTTGCGCTATATATTAGTTACATGTATATAATTTTTATAAACCGTTATGTTGGAGTTTTTTTTTACATGGTTGTATCGAAATAAGGTGGCTTCTAATGCCCTTCGGTCCTCTATATTTGCATAGCAATGGTAGAAATATATCATATTGTAAATAATAGAACTGTAGCAAATAATTCATTGATGTTTATTACTTTAGCATTTAACGTTTCATTTATTTTTTGCTACGATTCTGTATAAAATTTGTACTATAAATTATAAGTATAATTTGAATGTTCAACTTTTTTTAAGCTTTGCAATGATTTTCAGGTATTCATTATTGTTGGAAATCTATAAGCCTTGGGATATTTCAGGATATAGTTATATAAAAGGTTATAGGTTTTATGGCAGCTCTACATCTCTTCAAGTTTGTGGTTGTGGATTTGAAATATCTAAGTTAATGTAACAGATTCAGTTCATCTGATATGATGATGCAATAATGAAATGGTATTATCTACACCGTTACCAAATACAACAATGAAACAACAAACAACGACTTTGACAGATCGAATGAAAAAGACAATAACAAACTGCCAACCATCTCAAAAATCCATAAAGCGAAATACGAATCTAAAGCAGAGCAACACGGTCGTCTAAAAAATAGAGGTAAGATCAGATGCCTAGGCGTAGTAAGCATCCCCTGCCGACCGGTCGCACCCGCCACTTGTCAAGATCATGAAACACGAAAGAAATCGTAGTCAGTCCGGTGTATAAATAATGGTCTAACAAGAACGAAAAAATTGCTGACAATTTCTAAAAACTACGAATTTCAACAGTTTACATCAGCCATCTTTGTCAGGCATTGCAAACACATGAACTAATAAAATGACACTAAATCAACAACTCTGGAATTATAACAATACCGCTCTACCAACTTTAGTTAAATATGTAACATTGAACCAATTCAACATCATAGAATTGATTATTATCACAAAACCTTCTGAAACTATTACTCAAGCGACAGTAATTTTCAATAAACAAACAACCTTATTACGATTCCCAGAAGGAGGTCGATATAATGATATAAAAATAAAAAGAAGCTGAGCGTTTCCACGGAGCAATTATGAACAGCAAATTCATCCAGACGCTTTATCTATGCAACACAGCTTCGCTCAAACGTGTGGTTGATCGAAACCATTGATATAATCAAAGAATTCAAAGAACAGATATCCTGGTTCATTTTATGTGTATCAAAAATGTTTTCACGGAAAGGCATTATAACACACTAAATAGACACATTAAATCGTTATTAATGAATTAACTGAGTTTAGAAGCGCATTGATACATATTGATATTATCGTAAACATTATGAATAGAGGGAGGGTCAGTTATTTAACACCTCAACTAAGGTTGACTGTTGTACACGTTTTTAAAACAATTCCTGCAATATATTTACACTCAAATGATAACGGGGTTATTAACTTATTAGTTTTGTCACTGACTGACTACAAACATATATCGGGGCAAACCCAAGTTGTCTATGAAATTGATCAACCCAATATATTTTCGTAGTCAGCCAATAACAAACCTAATATGTGTTTTGCTTCCCCGAGGACTATCAAACGAGATATTTATTCACAAAAAGCGATGCTCTAACAAATCCATGTAAATGGTCTTTTTACACGTCGTCCGGTTTAACTCAGTCGGACGTACACTTATTTTCATCTTTTAGATACTCTTTGAAAATCTTGCCGCACCCTTGTTAATATTTAATTTTCTGTTGCTACTGTAAATTCCTAATTAAACGCGAGGAATTTATATCCGCTAAAAAACGCGAGAAGCACGCCTGTGGATTTTAAAACCTCGCCATTATTTTCTGAGAGTTAGGAACTATAAGAAATATTAATAAATGTTCCGCGTTCGCGATTTTATATTCTCGCGATTTGATACAAAACAGTGGGATCGCGGAATTAAGTACTCGCGTAATATAAGGAATTTACAGTATTTAATTTTAAACATTTTATCTCTCTTCTTTGCAGAGGTTTAAGCAAATCTTGAGCTGCCATTTCTTTCTGCTCAATACACAACAAAGTTACGCCATTTCAAACGGTAACTACTCTAAAATTTAAAAGTAAATTAAAAAGGCAATCACTCGAAATAAAAAGAACTACCTAACGCGGTTTATGCATTAAATATTATAAAATGTCGAGATAAGTAGGTGAACCCCGGCCATATTGCCGAATATAAAACTAACAGTCAGACATAAAAAAATATCCGGCAGTTACGTGCCATCTTTAAAACAATGAAAGTGTGACATTGCAGTCAGGGGAAAAACTACTAATTATAAAATGGCCTAGGCTATTGGTGAAAATAATGTATTCATCAACTTTACGTTGCGATCTCGGAAGTATTTACTTAACAGTGTTACAAAAAACAAGATCACTATATAAATACATCAGATGTAAATTTGCAATAACCAACTGACATACGATACATTCTGCGTTATATTTAAGTTGGAACTAGATTTTTGTGCAAAGAACGATTTCAACTGTTGTTCATTCAACATCCGGTAAACCGTGCACCGTATCTAGAGCCCAACCATTGCTTACACAATGGACCCGGCTAATAAAAAAGTAAAATGTATTTACTAAAATACATGATACCGCGTTTTTGTGTATTTTGATCATTTTCAAAATCAAAAAAGAATTCAACTAATAGGGAAAGCTATTTTGGAGTTACGGTTGAGTATATCATGTTATTATATGGAATCATCTAACTGAAAACAAAGCTGTGTTTTGATATTTGATTTTAGTTGTAGAGTTTTAAACCCATTTATATTACAATTTGATATCAAGAAGAATGAAGGAAAATTAAAATTTCCACAAATATATATCTATTTAAACACAAAAACCTCCTTGCTACACCAGTATTGTTCCTTATTTGTATTATTTGTTAACAATTTCATTTTCTTCCTTGTCCTGTTCTGTCCCATAGCAGAACACAGCACATTTGGAACTCGGGCATGGATGATTCTTTTCAAATAATATACATGTATGTTTGTTTACAATCTAGACCAAGAGTAAACACCATTTTTCTTTATTTGTCAAAATAAACTTAAATTTTGATATTACCGGGTAGCAGTAAATGCAAACTTTACAACATGACAAGTTGTATATTTTTCATTTTTCTGCCACCCGGTAAGCTCAAAATTTACAACATGACACTCGCTTTGATTTATTTTTCATTCCGTTAAAAATGATGAGTCAGCACATCTAAGGAAGTGATGGTGATTTAGTTAAACTGAATTTAAATCCCTAAAAGACGTTGAGCCGGAAGAGCTTACAGTACATGTAAGTTTGTTTTTACTTTATATTAGTAAAGATATCTAATAGCATTATTAATATCCCCAATAAACAAAATGTATTTGATTTACCTTATTTGTACTGGATTCCCATGCTTCACAAAAGTCCTTACAAACAGAGATATATAGCAGGTTCCAGTAAATGTTCTACCAAACCTCTCTCTTTTCTCCTTACTAAAATTCTTACAGTAGTGAAGGAGAAACTTCAAGAGTACTGTACAACAATATACTCCAGAAGTGGTGTGAATAAGATGTGGATACTAAAAAAACTCTAAAGAATTATTAGAAACTTTGAGGTCACAAAATCTAACCAAAATCAATAGCATCAAAACGTACGATTTTTCAACTCTTTATACAACCATCCCCTATGACAAATTAAAATCTAGGCTTTTTGATATCATCGACAGTTGTTTCTTCAATAAAAATGGAGGTCGTAAAAATGCTTACCTTGTCATTGGAAATCTAAAAAACTATTTTGTTAAAAACCATTCTGATTGCACACACAAGTACTCTGAAGTTGACATTAAAAAGATGCTTGAGTTTCTGATAGACAACATCTATGTAGTTTTTGGAAATCAAGTCTTCCAACAATCTGTTGGAATTCCCATGGGTACCAATTGTGCCCCATTGTTAGCAGACCTATTTTTGTATTCTTATGAAGCAGAATTTATTCAACAACTTGCACGTGAAAAAAATAAATCACTCGCTGTGGCCTTCAACTCAACATTCAGGTATATCGACGACGTTTTATCAATTAACAATTGTGATTTCCATACTTACGTCGACTCGATATATCCCAGTGAACTTGAAAAAAAGGATACCACAGATACTGCGTCATCTGTGTCATATTTGGATATTTTACTGGAAATGGACATTGAACAAAACTTTATGATAAACGCGATGACTTCCATTTTTTCTATAGTCAACTTTCCTTACCTATGTAGCAATATACCTGCATCACCTGCATATGGTGTTTTTGTCTCTCAGTTAATTCGATACGCAAGGGCATGCTCTTCGTATGAACAGTTTCTAAGACGAGGCAAGCTACTGCCAAACAAGTTGATAAAACAGGACTATCAACAGTCTCGTTTGAAGTCATCTTTTCGTAAGTTCTATGGTCGATACAACGACCTTGTCAGCAAATACAATCTTTCACTAGGTCGCATGCTGACTGACGTTTTTTCATACTAATTGTTAGACCATAATTAATCACCCAATTGTCTACGGACTTTTCCCGATTATGACAAAGAGCACACGGCGGGTGTGACCGGTCAGCAGAGGATGCTCACTCCTTCTAGGCACCTGATCCTACCTCCATCTTTTTGGAGGTCCGTGTTGCTCTGCTTTGAATTTGAATTTCGTTTTATGGATTTTTGAGATGGTTGACGAATTGTTATTGTCATTTTTTCATGTGATGATACTATAAAGAAAACGTTTCAGATTCTGGTGGCAAATATTCACGTCTTTTGAGTAAAATGTATGTGTTTCGGTATGTTTTAGTATATAAACAATGAAATTACTTGAAGTCGACGAAATAAATACAAATCATTAAAATCCTTATTGCCATTGCATCGGTGATCGTTTTAATGTTTTACTCGATATTCTGTATACCTTCAAAGTTTCATTCACTGTAAAGCAGTATCTAAACAGGCATTTATTGTATTTCCTTTGTTTTGCTTCCTTCTTTTTTGTCATTTAAATAGATTATTTTGACATTCTGGATAACCATAATTATTAAAAGCTACCCGTGTTCATAGTCTCGCGTTGTGTCTGTTATTATTATATTTTGTGACACTTATTTGATTATAACAAAGACAAGGACATAAAGGTTAAGATATCAGTAAATAAATTATTATATATAGTTAATTATTTCCGTGTATTTGACCTGATCAATTCATATTTGACTTCAGTACATATCAACAGTTCCTTTATATATGCAAAATGTTTTGAAATATAAATAAAGTGGTAAGTTATCTTCTAGAAAGGATGTTTTCATCTTGGATGAATCAAGGACTGATGTTAATGGTAGAAATGCACCTACTTGTCGCAATGTTTCCGGATTTTCAAGCCAAGGAAAACATAAACATGGGTAATTAATAGTTGTCAGTATATTAGCCTATACAGTTATTGCATGATTGTGAGGGAAATATGAAGATTTATTCCCCCAAGAAAAATCATATTTCCCGAGGGCATCGCCCGAGGGAAATATGATTTTTCTGTTGGGAATAAATCTTCATATTTCCCTCACAATCATGCAATAAATTGTTTATTATACCGAACGATAGGTGATAATAAGAATACATCGGGTTCTAATCGTTTTTTAATTCTAGCAAAGCAATAACTTAGTGAATGTTTACAGGTTTCTTTCTATGTCAGTTTTCTGACATAAAAAGGATTTAAAACATTTTTTTTAGTAGATTTAATCATTTAATCACATCGTATGCTCATACTCGGAATTTTTTATAAGCATGGAATGAAAATTTGAAGGGGTGGGATATGATGAAAAATATGAGGATGACAGGGAAATATGAAGTTTTATTGCCTTGACACGTGACTGTCTAGAACCAGTCAGATGTCGCGTTATACTGAATAATCATATTGAGGTATAACAATACTTAATAAACTAAAAATATTCATAAAATTCTTAAAATATATTTATAAATTTGTTTACTTAAAGAATTGAGTAAAATTCTTATCGTATTTATATATCAGCTTTATAACATTTTTTATAAATCAGAACAAACTTAAGATAGCAAATGTAGTTTCTTATATAAACTCATATTAGAGATTTTTAGTCTTATTCAAAACCGTTGCTAACTGTATTCTTTGGTTAGATTTGCAATACATAACACACTCCGTTAGGTATCGATATTACTGCTCTAGCTGATGTTATGGTCAAAGTATCTACAAACAGTGGCAGAATTCTGAGATCCACCGCTTTGCCCAAACAATTGCTCGTAAGCTTGAACATCAGTACTGATCAGCTGATCACATTTGATCTGAAAGCAAATGGAGAAATCAACTCGAATATACCAATTTACATAGCAGACACTGGTGGAAAAATAAGGGTGCAACAAATTGCATCATTAGAGGTAGGAGAACAATGTTATTTACAAGTTGTATTAGTCTTAGCACATATTTATTTATTTATGAAACTAAAATGACGATCTGAGAAAGGCTGTGAATAGTCTTGATAATGTCTTGATCATTATTACATATAGTTGTTGTTTTCAAATTTAGTTGGCTGACAGATTAATTAAGGATCTTGTAGATTGTTTCTGCGTCAAAAACCTTTCAATATTTAGTTAATTAACAGATGATCTCTTTTAAAGCAATTTAGCCAATAACCGAGCGGATTGGCATTAAAAATTATAGAGTGAACAAACCAACCGCTCAAATTTAGTACAGTAACTGCAACATTGGTTTCAGATGGAGACCATGCAAATACTTTTCTTTTACAAATGGATAATAGAAGAATATCATTGCAAACACGTTTTCCATTCTTCAGCATCTTTATCTTTTTTACAGAATGTGAAATATTATCAAGATCAGAAGCACAAGGCTTCTTTTATGATAGAAACAAACTACTCTTCGTCATGCATGGTACGATTTAACCTATCATGAGATAGTAAAATCATCAGCAATAATATATGTTATTCTAAAGACAATATGACCTTAAACGATGGTAATGAAATCGAATTCTTGATATACGATAACAATAATGTCATAAGAAATTAACACAAACGCGTTGAATATATTATCAGGTTGCGATATTTTTATATCTAAGCGACGAGTACATGATGAGACCAGAGCACTGCTTCTATGATATTGGAAGAGACATGAAGTTCAAATTAGCTAAAATAAAAAGAACTCATATATTTCACAGCCAACCTATAAAGACTGGTAAAATAAATCAAATACATTATTAATTCTTAGTTTATTATTTCTGTGTCGTTTTGAAAATGATTAAAGATGTATTTATTGTGTAGGATATTTTTGTTATAAACTATTCAGAAGCTTAAAAAACAAATGTTATATTATTATACTTTCTACTATTCCTTTTTCTATCGGAAAATCTTTTTATAGGCTTTGCATGAAATCAAAATTACTTAACTGACATCCTGAAAAAAATGTTTTCTTAAATATGCAGTATTAACTGCGAAAGTTAGATAAATCGATACTTTCATCAAGTCGTTTGCATCACATTTTATATTGAATCTATCTATATTAAATAGTTTTAGATACACATGTACATAAATACACTAATGGCTTAGGGCATAAAAGGACATATAAAACTATCTTATGCAGATATTCGCCAACAATTGATCTCTTCTAAACAACTTAAAAGACACAAACGAGAGAGCACGGACTACGAGATAGAAATGTTCTTCATTATAGACTACTCAATATATAACTAGTATGTACTTGCAGCATGCGTTAAGGAAATACAAACATTTTACTTATGGGTTTGATTCAATTAAAAGTCAAAGAGATTACTATATAGCTACTCTTGCTAAATTTTAGTTGGTATATGCAGAGTCAAGCAACGACAATAAGTGGCAAAGACCAGGAGGCCAAAAACAGCATTATACAGTTCTACTCCTTTGTTGTAAATGGGGTAACTGTGTTGTTAAACTGTGTATCCTTTCTTCAAATATATGAACATTGTTTCTGAATATTTAGATTTAAAATGTTTATTTACAATACCAGTTCATTTTGAATGTGTATATTACATTGTATGTTTAGATGTTCGTTATAAAACTATACAATCGTGGTTCACAATTTCCATTTTGTATTCTAGGATATACATTGCCGATGTATGTATAACATGATTAATGTTTATAAATGAAAAGCCTTCTACATTTACATTCTTTGTTTATTTTTGCCTTTTAAAAGTTATTTAAAAAAATAAAATAACGTAATATTATTGCATAATATAAACATTTTTTTGTAAACTGTCACTGTACAAGACACCCAACAAGGCACAGTTTATAGAAAACAATAAAGATACCTTACCTTCCGGAACGATGGCTGACTCAACTGTCGTTCTTAACGCCGTCACTTCTTGGATCAAGGATACGCCTGGAATACCTCCACATGACCATACCATGATGTTTACTAGGCTAGTAGAGGTCTTCATGTTTGTTTTCAATAAAAGAAAAGATATAAAATGACTATTACTTTATAACAATAGCATTGTTAAGCAGATGTACGCAACTTTCATCGTTTTTAGGTAACATTTTCTCTGTCTTTACGACAAGTTAACTTCAAATTTCAAAATGAAAACGATTTTTATGCTCATTATTTCAAAATGCATATTTATTTTTTCTCTAGACCTTAACATTTTTAAACAAAAAATCTTTGCTTGTTTATATATTTGAAATTGGCACACAATTAATGATTTAAAATGATAATTTTTAAAGGTAAATATCTCACCTGTCAGGTGAAACACACTAAAAACAAAAGTGGTTATACACTCTCTAGACAATGGTCTATCATTTGGTACATATTTTTTCGAAACTGCATCTTAAGCGGGTGCAAAAATGCCACCTTGCCACTGGCATAATTATCCGGCACAGTGTTAAGTGTTACAGATTCAGTTCATCTGATATCATGATGCAGTAATGAAATGTATTATCTACATCTGTACCAAATACAACAATGAAAGAACAAACAACGACTTTGACAGATCGAATGAAAAAGACAATAACAAACTGTCAACCATCTCAAAAATCCATAAAGCGAAATACGAATCTAAAGCAGAGCAAACGGGACCTCTAAAAAAATAGAGGTTGGATCAAGTGCCTAGGAGTAGTAAGCATCCCCTGCCGACCGGTCGCACCCGCCACTTGTCAAGATCATGAAACACGGAAGAAACCGTAGTCAGTCCGATGTATTAAACTACGAATTACAACAGTTTACATCAGCCATCTTTGTCAGACATTGCAAACACATGAACTAATAAAATGACACTAAACCAACAACTCTGGAATTATAACAATACCGCTCTACCAACTTTAGTTACATATGTAACATTGAACCAATTCAACATCATGGAACTGATTATTATCACAAAACTTTCCGAAACTATTACTCCAGCGACAGTAATTTTCAATAAACAAACAACCTTATTACGACTCCCAGAAGGAGGTCGATATAATGATATAAAAATAAAAATAAGCTGAGCGTTTCCACGGAGCAATTACAAACAGCAAATTCATCCAGATGCTTTATCTATGCAACACAGCTTCGCTCAAACGTGTGGTTGATCGAAACCATTGATATAATCAAAGTATTCAAAGAACAGATATCCTGGTTCATTTTATGTGTATCAAAAAATGTTTTCACGGAAAGGCATTATAACATACTAAATAGAAGCGCATTGATACATATTGATATTATTATCGTAAACATAATATATAGAGGGAGGGTCAGTTATTTAACACCCGAACTAAGATTGACTGTTGTACACGTTTTTAAAACAATTCCTGCAATCCAGTCAGACATAGAAAAATATCCGGCAGTTACGTGCTATCTTTATAACAATGACATTTCAGTCAGAGGAAAAACTACTAATTATAAAATGACCTAGGCTATTGGTGAAAATAATGTATTCATCAACTTTACGTTGCGATCACGGAAGTATTTACTTAACAATTTTACAAAAAACAAGATCACTATATAAATGCATCAGATGTAAATTTGCAATGACCAACTGACATACGATACATTCACTTTATCTTTTAAGTTGGAATTAGATTTTTGTGCAAAGAACGATTTCAACTGTTGTTCGTTCAACATCCGGTAAACCGTGCACCGTATCTAGAGTCCAACCTAATTACACAATGGACCCGACTAAGAAAAAAAGTAAAATGTATTTACTAAAATACATGATACCGCGTTTTTGTGTATTTTGATAATTTTGAAAATCAGAAAAGAATTCAACTAATAGGGAGACCTTTTTTCGAGTTACGGTTGAGTATATCATGTTATTATTTGGAATCATCTAACTAAAAACAAAGCTGTGTTTTGATATTTGATTTGTTCTAATTTTCATTGTTTTCCCCTTTTTCTTCATTCTTATTCTTATTCTTATTATAAGGATTCTTATATATTCTATAAAAGGAGATGATTTAAACATGCGGTCGTTCTTTTGATGCCTTTTCTCGTGTACTACGTAAATGACAATTACAATGACTATAAATACGTTAACACAGTTAACTGCTGATATTGAAAAAAAAATGGTCGTATAAAACACTGCATTTTGATACACATGTGCATTATGATGTTTCATCTTATCGTTGATCAGTGCGGCATCCCTATATACAGATTAATAAGGCTATATACGTTGATACTTTGCTATTCCAAACCAGTAACTGCTAGAATGATGGCTTTAGCATTCCAAAATATAAAAGTTGAACTCAATGTCTACTTAAGTTATACTCCTATAACTTGGGTTGGAGCAATGAACGCTTTTTTATAACCCGCTTTGCAGATTATAAAGCGTACAGTCTCAACCCAGCTTATACTCGCATAACTTGGGTAGACATTGAGATTATTTCTTCAATAACATTATCTGAAATCAGTTGATCTATTAAAATAAATAAATAAATAAATATCCGTGTTTCCTGGAATCACACCTATATTCATATCGACTGCTCTTACAAAAGGATTGCGTATTTTGATGCAATTTAAAAAAAAATTCTTCCTAAATGTGATTAATTTATTTGTTATTTATTTTGAAATCCTGATAAAAAGACAACAAGTTCAACGAGATTTTTGTTGTAGAGTTTTAAACCGATTTATATTACAATTTGATATCAAGAAGAATGAAGGAAAATTAAAATTTCCACAAAAATATATCTATTTAAACACAAAAACCTCCTTGCTACACCAGTATTGTTCCTTATTTGTATTATTTGTTAACAATTTCATTTTCTTCCTTGTCCTGTTCTGTCCCATAGCAGAACACAGCACATTTGGAACTCGGGCATGGATGATTCTTTTCAAATAATATACATGTATGTTTGTTTACAATCTAGACCAAGAGTAAACATCATTTTTCTTTATATGTCAAAATAAACTTAAATTTTGAAATTACCGGGTAGCAGTAAATGCAAACTTTACAACATGACAACTTGTATATGTTTCATTTTTCTGCCTGACACTCGCTTTGATTTATTTTTCATTTCATTAAAAATGACGAGTCAGCATATCTAAGGAAGTGATGGTGATTTAGTCAAACTGAATTTAATTCCTTAAAAGACGTTGAGCCGGAAGAGCTTACTGTACATGTAAGTTTGTTTTTACTTTATATTAGTAAAGATATCTAATATCATTATGTGATGATACTGTACTAGCGGAAAAAAGAAACTGTGCATTATTTAATATATGAAAAAACATTTAAAAACTACAATGAACAAATTTTATTTTTTGTAATTCTGTTAACACATGTATTCGTAACAACATCTCATAACACTTTAATGTCAACGTCGAATAACGTCAATTTCAGCACACTCGAAAGTAACTGTTATTTGAAATGGAATTAACAAAATTAATAACGCGTGTGACCACCATTTGCGTTCACGCATGCTTGACAGCGACGCCTCATTGATGCCACTTAAGTGTTCAGAAATGCTTGAGGGATGTTGTTCCAGATGTTGGTTAAAGCCTGGCCTAAATGAGCCAATGTCACTGGCTGATTTGGTAAACGGCGTAAACGTCTTTCCATTTCATCTCAGACGTGCTCGATCGGCGACAAATCGGGGGAAACAGCTGGCCAAGGCAAGACATCGACATTCTGTTGAACAAACAAGTCCCTGACTACACGTGCAACTTGTGGCCTTGCGTTGTGATGTGATTTTGATGTCTCTGTATGAAGGGTATCACAAGACGCTGAATAATTTTATCTCGATAGCGTACGCCGGTGAGATTTCCATTGACAATTTGTAGAGGGGTCCTTCCACGTGCTGATATTCCACCCCACACCATAACGCTACCTCCACCAAATTGTCGACGTTGCACAACACAAGCGTCCTGGTAACGCTCCCCAACGCGACGATACACCCTACAACGGCCGTCACTGCTATCCAAATGAAATCTGGATTCATCAGTGAACAGAATATTGGTTCAATCCTGTATTCTGAATTGCAGATGTCGTGTGCACCACGCTAGTCTGGCGATACGATGACGTTGAAGCAGTACTGGGCGCACCACTAGACGTCTTGGTCTGATGTTTTGCTCGCGCAGACGATTACGCACAGTTCTTGGACTAATTGGTCGAAGCCCTGGAATGCTACGGGCAGTCAAACTTGCTGTCTGGAAACGATTTCTCAGATGCACAAGTCTAATGTGGTTGTCCTGTTGACGTGACGTCACTCGAGGTCGCCCAGAGCGCGGTCGATCCTGGGTGTTGCCAGATTGTTGAAAACGTCTCCATAATGACTGGATGGTGTTCCAATGAACTCCAAAGTGTCTTGCTACAGTATTGTGTGCCATTCCAGCTTACAGCATCCCAACAGCACGATTACGTTGGTTTTCGTTGAGTCGTGGCATGACAAAGGGGTAAATTTTGTTGAAACTGAAGTGATTTCCTTAACAAAAAATGTTTAAACAAATCCTTTACAGTTCTTATTCCAAACAGTATTGGTCCGTTAAACTCGTGCATACAAAGTTTTCAATAAACAACAGGTGCTCACTAACCATGAAAAAGTCCGTGCACCCGGACGGTTACCATCCGATATTGTCAAAAACAATACCATTATCGATTGTTAAAATTTTATAAAAACAAACAATAGATATAGAAAAATTATACTAAATTTAATAATGCACAGTTTCTTTTTTCCGCTAGTATATAAAAAAACTTTTTAGATTCTGGAGGCAAACGTTCACGTCCTTTGAGTAAAATGTATGTGTTTCGGTATGTTTTAGTATATAAACAATGAAATTACTTGGAGTCTACGAAATAAATACAAATCATTAAAATCCTTATTGCCATTGCATCGGTGATCGTTTTAAAGCGACAGTACAGCTGAAAACACATGTGTGAATAACTTCAGATTTATCCATTGTATTGTTAGGAAATACGAAATAACGTTGATTGTGACAGTTGAAGTACATAAAAATCTCTTTTACATACCTAATTAATGTAATTATTAGCTTCCGGAAATTTAAGGGTCGTACAAACCCGAATAATCTTATATCGTTTATTTGTACCACGTGGATTTTGATTGACAGTAATTGACACGAGCTGAAAACTACAATATCTTCGCCCGACTACGATCATCGTGGTATACGAGGTAAAAGGGACTCTCTAAACGGAACACATCATCACTTTCTCGATAATTTATTAATGGCTTAACAATTTCAATTCATTTTAAAATTAACAGACATAAATATGTCAAATTATCCCTCAAGGAGCCTCACTTACAAAAATGAATTTAGGTTGTAGCAACTCCTATGATAAACACGCAAAATACATGCTTACAAAATAATAACTGGTTATTTAAAAAACTTTGAACAATTATTACCTTATTTTCTTTGCCAATTCAGTCAAGTAATCAGGCCTACCCGGTCTCTTACTCGCCATGCTGGTTTGTTTATAGTAAATACGCATGCGTAATGGTATAGAAAGTGGAACCCCGTTACACATGGCGATGTATATATGTATAGGTTATACCTAATTATTAATTTTAATGAAACAATTAGATTTATTTCACGGAGAAATTTGTAATTTTCTGAAAGTTTATACATTTATGAGTAGTACAAAAATACCGAACCCGATCGGAACATTTTTTTAAGTCGGTTTTTTAATAAGATGCGCCGTACTGTCTCTTTAATGTTTTACTCGATATTCTGTATACCTTCAAAGGTTCATTCACTGTAAAGCAGTATCTAAACATGCGTTTATTGTATTTCCTTTGTTTTACTTCCTTCTTTTTTGTCATTTAAATAGATTATTTTGACATTCTGGATAACCATAATTATAAAAAGCTACCCGTGTTCATAGTCTCGCGTTGTGTCTGTTATTATTATATTTTGTGACACTTATTTGATTATAACAAAGACAAGGACATAAAGGTTAAGATATCAGTAAATAAATTATTATATATAGTTAATTAGTTCCGTGTATTTGACCTGATCAATTCATATTTGACTTCAGCACATATCAACAGTTCCTTTATATATGCAAAATGTTTTGAAATATAAATAAAGTGATAAGTTATCTTCTAGAAAGGATGTTTTCATCTTGGATGAATCAAGGACTGATGTTAATGGTAGAAATGCACCTACTTGTCGCAATGTTTCCGGATTTTCAAGCCAAGGAAAACATAAACATGGGTAATTAATAGGTGTCAGTATATTATACAGTTATTGCATGATTGTGAGGGAAATATGAAAATTTACTCCTCCAAGAAAAATAATATTTCCCGAGGGCATCGCCCGAGGGAAATATGATTTTTCTGTTGGGAACAAATCTTCATATTTCCCTCACAGTCATGCAATAAATTGTTTATTATACCGAACGATACGTGGTAATAAGAATACATCGGGTTCTAATCGTTTTTTAATTCAAGCAAAGCAATAACTTGGTGAATGTTTACCGGTTTCTTTCTATGTCAGTTTTCCGATATAAAAAGGATTTAAAACATTTTTTTAGTAGATTTAATCATTTAATCACATCGTATGCTCATACTCGGAATTTTTTATAAGCATGGAATGAAAATTTGAAGGGGTGGGATATGATGAAAAATATGAGGATGACAGGGAAATATGAAGTTTTATTGCCTTGACACGTGACTGTCTAGAACCAGTCAGATGTCGCGTTATACAGAATAATCATATTGAGGTATACCAATACTTAATAAACTAAAAATATTCATAAAATTCTTAAAATATATTTATAAATTTGTTCACTTAAAGAATTCAGTAAAATTCTTATCATATTTATATATCAGCTTTATAACATTCTTTATAAATCAGAACAAACTTAAGATAGCAAATGTAGTTTCTTATATAAACTCATATTAGAGATTTTTAGTCTCATTCAAAACCGTTGCTAACTGTATTCTTTGGTTAGATTTGCAATACATAACACACTCCGTTAGGTATCGATATTACTGCTCTAGCTGATGTTATGGTCAAAGTATCTACAAACAGTGGCAGAATTCTGAGATCCACCGCTTTGCCCAAACAATTGCTCGTAAGCTTGAACATCAGTACTGATCAGCTGATCACATTTGATCTGAAAGCAAATGGAGAAATCAACTCGAATATACCAATTTACATAGCAGACACTGGTGGAAAAATAAGGGTGCAACAAATTGCATCATTAGAGGTAGGAGAACAATGTTATTTACAAGTTGTATTAGTCTTAGCACATATTTATTTATTTATGAAACTAAAATGACGATCTGAGAAAGGCTGTAAATAGTCTTGATAATGTCTTGATCATTATTACATATAGTTGTTGTTTTCAAATTTAGTTGGCTGACAGATTAATTAAGGATCTTGTAGATTGTTTCTGCGTCAAAAACCTTTCAATATTTAGTTAATTAACAGATGATCTCTTTTAAAGCAATTTAGCCAATAACCGAGCGGATTGGCATTAAACATTATAGAGTGAACAAACCAACCGCTCAAATTTAGTACAGTAACTGCAACATTGGTTTCAGATGGAGACCATGCAATTACTTTTCTTTTACAAATGGATAATAGAAGAATATCATTGCAAACACGTTTTCCATTCTTCAGCATCTTTATCTTTTTTACAGAATGTGAAATATTATCAAGATCAGAAGCACAAGGCTTCTTTTATGATAGAAACAAACTACTCTTCGTCATGCATGGTACGATTTAACCTATCATGAGATAGTAAAATCATCAGCAATAATATATGTTATTCTAAAGACAATATGACCTTAAACGATGGTCATGAAATCGAATTCTTGATATACGATAACAATAATGTCATAAGAAATTAACACAAACGCGTTGAATATATTATCAGGTTGCGACATTTTTATATCTAAGCGACGAGTACATGATGAGACCAGAGCACTGCTTCTATGATATTGGAAGAGACATGAAGTTCAAATTAGCTAAAATAAAAAGAACTCATTTATTGCACAGCCAACCTCTAAAGACTGGTAAAATAAATCAAATACATTATTAATTCTTAGTTTATTATTTCTGTGTCGTTTTGAAAATGATTAAAGATGTATTTATTGTGTAGGATATTTTTGTTATAAACTATTCAGAAGCTTAAAAAACAAATGTTATAATATTATTATACTTTCTACTATTCCTTTTTCTATCGGAAAATCTTTTTATAGGCTTTGCATGAAATGAAAATTACTTAACTGACATCCTGAAAAAAATGTTTTCTTAAATATGCAATATTAACTGCGAAAGTTAGATAAATCGATACTTTCATCAAGTCGTTTGCATCACATTTTATATTGAATCTATCAATATTAAATAATTTTAGATACACATGTACATAAATACACTAATGGCTTAGGGCATAAAAGGACATATTAAACTATCTTATGCAGATATTCGCCAACAATTGATCTCTTCTAAACAACTTAAAAGACACAAACGAGAGAGCACGGACTACGAGATAGAAATGTTCTTCATTATAGACTACTCAATATATAACTAGTATGTACTAGCAGCTTGCGTTAAGGAAATACAAACATTTTACTAATGGGATTTATTCAATTAAAAGTCAGAGAGATTACTATATAGCTACTCTTGCTTAATTTTAGTTGGTATATGCAGAGTCAAGCAACGACAATAAGTGGCAAAGACCAGGAGGCCAAAAACAGCATTATACAGTTCTACTCCTTTGTTGTAAATGGGGTAACTGTGTTGTTAAAATGTGTATCCTTTCTTCAAATATATGAACATTGTTTCTGAATATTTAGATTTAAAATGTTTATTTACAATACTAGTTCATTTTGAATGTGTATATTATATTGTATGTTGTAGATTGATGTTCGTTATAAAACTATACAATCGTGGTTCACAATTTCCATTTTGTATTCTGGGATGTACATTGCCGATGTATGTATAACATGATTAATGTTTATAAATGAAAAGCCTTCTACATTTACATTCTTTGTTTATTTTTGCCTTTTAAGAGTTATTTTAAAAAATAAAATAACGTAATATTATTGCATAATATAAACATTTTTTTGTAAACTGTCACTGTACAAGACACCCAACAAGGCACAGTTTATAGAAAACAATAAAGATACGTTACCTTCCGGAACGATGGCTGACTCAACTGTCGTTCTTAACGCCGTCACTTCTTGGATCAAGGATACGCCTGGAATACCTCCACATGACCATGCCATGATGTTTACTAGGCTAGTAGAGGTCTTCATGTTTGTTTTCAATAAAAGAAAAGATATAAAATGACTATTACTTTAGAACATTAGCATTGTTAAGCAGATGTACGCAACTTTCATCGTTTTTAGGTAACATTTTCTCTGTCTTTACGACAAGTTAACTTCAAATTTCAAAATGAAAACGATTTTTATGCTTATTATTTCAAAATGCATATTTATTTTTTCTCTAGACCTTAACATTTTTAAACAAAAAATCCATGCTTGTTTATATATTTGAAATTGGCACACAATTCATAATTTAAAATGATAATTTTTAAAGGTAAATATCTCACCTGTCAGGTGAAACACACTAAAAACAAAAGTGGTTATACACTCTCTAGACAATGGTCTATCATTTGGTACATATTTTTTCGAAACTGCATCTTAAGCGGGTGCAAAAATGCCACCTTGCCACTGGCATAATTATCCGGCACAGTGTTAAGTGTTACAGATTCAGTTCATCTGATATCATGATGCAGTAATGAAATGTATTATCTACATCTGTACCAAATACAACAATGAAAGAACAAACAACGACTTTGACAGATCGAATGAAAAAGACAATAACAAACTGTCAACCATCTCAAAAATCCATAAAGCGAAATACGAATCTAAAGCAGAGCAAACGGGACCTCTAAAAAAATAGAGGTGGGATCAAGTGCCTAGGAGTAGTAAGCATCCCCTGCCGACCGGTCGCACCCGCCACTTGTCAAGATCATGAAACACGGAAGAAACCGTAGTCAGTCCGATGTATTAAATAATGGTCTAACAAAAACGAAAAATTGCTGAAATTTTCTAAGAACTACGAATTACAACAGTTTACATCAGCCATCTTTGTCAGACATTGCAAACACATGAACTAATAAAATGACACTAAACCAACAACTCTGGAATTATAACAATACCGCTCTACCAACTTTAGTTACATATGTAACATTGAACCAATTCAACATCATGGAACTGATTATTATCACAAAACCTTCCGAAACTATTACTCCAGCGACAGTAATTTTCAATAAACAAACAACCTTATTACGACTCCCAGAAGGAGGTCGATATAATGATATAAAAATAAAAATAAGCTGAGCGTTTCCACGGAGCAATTATAAACAGCAAATTCATCCAGATGCTTTATCTATGCAACACAGCTTCGCTCAAACGTGTGGTTGATCGAAACCATTGATATAATCAAAGTATTCAAAGAACAGATATCCTGGTTCATTTTATGTGTATCAAAAAATGTTTTCATGGAAAGGCATTATAACATACTAAATAGAAGCGCATTGATACATATTGATATTATTATCGTAAACATAATATATAGAGGGAGGGTCAGTTATTTAACACCCGAACTAAGATTGACTGTTGTACACGTTTTTAAAACAATTCCTGCAATCCAGTCAGACATAGAAAAATATCCGGCAGTTACGTGCTATCTTCAAAACAATGACAATTCAGTCAGAGGAAAAACTACTAATTATAAAATGACCTAGGCTATTGGTGAAAATAATGTATTCATCAACTTTACGTTGCGATCACGGAAGTATTTACTTAACAATGTTACAAAAAACAAGATCACTATATAAATACATCAGATGTAAATTTGCAATGACCAACTGACATACGATACATTCACGTTATCTTTTAAGTTGGAATTAGATTTTTGTACAAAGAACGATTTCAACTGTTGTTCGTTCAACATCCGGTAAACCGTGCACCGTATCTAGAGTCCAACCTAATTACACAATGGACCCGGCTAAGAAAAAAAGTAAAATGTATTTACTAAAATACATGATACCGCGTTTTTGTGTATTTTGATAATTTTGAAAATCAGAAAAGAATTCAACTAATAGGGAAACCTTTTTTCGAGTTACGGTTGAGTATATCATGTTATTATTTGGAATCATCTAACTAAAAACAAAGCTGTGTTTTGATATTTGTTCTAATTTTCATTGTTTTCCCCCTTTTCTTCATTCTTATTCTTATTATAAGGATTCTTATATATTCTATAAAAGTATATGATTTAAACATGCGGTCGTTCTTTTGAAGCCTTTTCTCGTGTACTACGTAAATGACAATTACAATGACTATAAATACGTTAACACAGTTAACTGCTGATATTGAAAAAAAAAATGGCCGTATAAAACACTGCATTTTGATACACATGTGCATTATGATGTTTCATCTTATCGTTGATCAGTGCGGCATCCCTATATACAGATTAATAAGGCTATATACGTTGATACTTTGCTATTCCAAACCAGTAACTGCTAGAATGATGGCTTTAGCATTCCAAAATATAAAAGTTGAACTCAATGTCTACTTAAGTTATACTCCTATAACTTGGGTTGGAGCAATGAACGCTTTTTTATAACCCGCTTCGCGGATTATAAAGCGTACAGTCTCAACCCAGCTTATACTCGCATAACTTGGGTAGACATTGAGATCTTTCTTCAATAACATTATCTGAAATCAGTTGATCTATTAAAATAAATAAATAAATAAATATCCGTGTTTCCTGGAATCACACCTATATTCATATCGACTGCTCTTACAAAAGGATTGCGTATTTTGATGCAATTTTAAAAAAAATTCTTCCTAAATGTGATTAATTTATTTGTTATTTATTTTGAAATCCTGATAAATAGACAACAAGTTCAACGAGATTTTTGTTGTAGAGTTTTAAACCGATTTATATTACAATTTGAAATCAAGAAGAATGAAGGAAAATTAAAATTTCCACAAAAATATATCTAAACACAAAAACCTCCTTGCTACACCAGTATTGTTCCTTATTTGTATTATTTGTTAACAATTTCATTTTCTTCCTTGTCCTGTTCTGTCCCATAGCAGAACACAGCACATTTGGAACTCGGGCATGGATGATTCTTTTCAAATAATATACATGTATGTTTGTTTACAATCTAGACCAAGAGTAAACATCATTTTTCTTTATTTGTCAAAATAAACTTCAATTTTGAAATTACCGGGTAGCAGTAAATGCAAACTTTACAACATGACAAGTTGTATATTTTTCATTTTTCTGCCACCAGGTAAGCTCAAAATTTACAACATGACACTCGCTTTGATTTATTTTTCATTTCGTTAAAAATGACGAGTCAGCATATCTAAGGAAGTGATGGTGATTTAGTCAAACTGAATTTAAATCCCTAAAAGACGTTGAGCCGGAAGAGCTTACAGTACATGTAAGTTTGTTTTTACTTTATATTAGTAAAGATATCTAATATCATTATGTGATGATACTGTACTAGCGGAAAAAAGAAACTGTGCATTATTTAATATATGAAAAAACATTTAAAAACTACAATGAACAAATTTTATTTTTTGTAATACTGTTAACACATGTATTCGTAACAACATCTCATAACACTTTAATGTCAACGTCGAATAACGTCAATTTCAGCACACTCGAAAGTAAATGTTATTTGAAATGGAATTAACAAAATTAATAACGCGTGTGACCACCATTTGCGTTCACGCATGCTTGACAGCGACGCCTCATTGATGCCACTTAAGTGTTCAGAAATGCTTGAGGGATGTTGTTCCAGATGTTGGTTAAAGCCTGGCCTAAATCAGCCAATGTCACTGGCTGATTTGGTAAACGGCGTAAACGTCTTTCCATTTCATCTCAGACGTGCCCGATCGGCGACAAATCGGGGGAAACAGCTGGCCAAGGCAAGACATCGACATTCTGTTGAACAAACAAGTCCCTGACTACACGTGCAACTTGTGGCCTTGCGTTGTGATGTGATTTTGATGTCTCTGTATGAAGGGTATCACATGACGCTGAATAATTTCATCTCGATAGCGTACGCCGGTGAGATTTCCATTGACAATTTGTAGAGGGGTCCTTCCACGTGCTGATATTCCACCCCACACCATAACGCTACCTCCACCAAATTGTCGACGTTGCACAACACAAGCGTCCTGGTAACGCTCCCCAACGCGACGATACACCCTACAACGGCCGTCACTGCTATCCAAATGAAATCTGGATTCATCAGTGAACAGAATATTGGTTCAATCCTGTATTCTGAATCGCAGATGTCGTGTGCACCACGCTAGTCTGGCGATACGATGACGTTGAAGCAGTACTGGGCGCACCACTAGACGTCTTGGTCTGATGTTTTGCTCGCGCAGACGATTACGCACAGTTCTTGGACTAATTGGTCGAAGCCCTGGAATGCTACGGGCAGTCAAACTTGCTGTCTGGAAACGATTTCTCAGATGCACAAGTCTAATGTGGTTGTCCTGTTGACGTGACGTCACACGAGGTCGCCCAGAGCGCGGTCGATCCTGGGTGTTACCAGATTGTTGAAAACGTCTCCATAATGACTGGATGGTGTTCCGATGAACTCCAAAGTGTCTTGCTACAGTACTGTGTGCTATTCCAGCTTACAGCATCCCAACAGCACGATTACGTTGGTTTTCGTTGAGTCGTGGCATGACAAAGGGGTAAATTTTGTTGAAACTGAAGTGATTTCCTTAACAAAAAATGTTTAAACAAATCCTTTACAGTTCTTATTCCAAACAGTATTGGCCCGTTAAACTCGTGCGTACAAACTTTTCAATAAACAACAGGTGCTCACTAACCATGAAAAAGTCCGTGCACCCGGACGGTTACCATCCGATATTGTCAAAAACAATACCATTATCGATTGTTTAAATTTTATAAAAAGAAACAATAGATATAGAAAAATTATACTAAATTTAATAATGCACATTTTCTTTTTTCCGCTAGTATATAAAAAAGAAACTTTTTAGATTCTGGGGGCAAACGTTCACGTCCTTTGAGTAAAATGTATGTGTTTCGGTATGTTTTAGTATATAAACAATGAAATTACTTGGAGTCGACGAAATAAATACAAATCATTAAAATCCTTATTGCCATTGCATCGGTGATCGTTTTAATGTTTTACTCGATATTCTGTATACCTTCAAAGGTTCATTCACTGTAAAGCAGTATCTAAACAGGCGTTTATTCTATTTCCTTTGTTTTACTTCCTTCTTTTTTGTCATTTAAATATATTATTTTGACATTCTGGATAACCATAATTATAAAAAGCTACCCGTGTTCATAGTCTCGAGTTGTGTCTGTTATTATATTTTGTGACACTTATTTGATTATAACAAAGACAAGGACATAAAGGTTAAGATATCAGTAAATAAATTATTATATATAGTTAATTATTTCCGTGTATTTGACCTGATCAATTCATATTTGACTTCAGCACATATCAACAGTTCCTTTATATATGCAAAATGTTTTAAAATATAAATACAGTGGTAAGTTATCTTCTAGAAAGGATGTTTTCATCTTGGATGAATCAAGGACTGATGTTAATGGTAGAAATGCACCTACTTGTCGCAATGTTTCCGGATTTTCAAGTCAAGGAAAACATAAACATGGGTAATTAATAGGTGTCAGTATATTATACAGTTATTGCATGATTGTGAGGAAAATATGAAGATTTACTCCTCCAAGAAAAATAATATTTCCCGAGGGCATCGCCCGAGGGAAATATGATTTTTCTGTTGGGAATAAATCTTAATATTTCCCTCACAGTCATGCAATAAATTGTTTATTATACCGAACGATACGTGGTAATAAGAATACATCGGGTTCTAATCGTTTTTTAATTCAAGCAAAGCAATAACTTAGTGAATGTTTACCGGTTTCTTTCTATGTCAGTTTTCTGATATAAAAAGGATTTAAAACATTTTTTTAGTAGATTTAATCATTTAATCACATCGTATGCTCATACTCGGAATTTTTTATAAGCACGGAATGAAAATTTGAAGGGGTGGGATATGATGAAAAATATGAGGATGACAGGGAAATATGAAGTTTTATTGCCTTGACACGTGACTGTCTAGAACCAGTCAGATGTCGCGTTATACAGAATAATCATATTGAGGTATAACAATACTTAATAATTTTAAACTAAAAATATTCATAAAATTCTTAAAATATATTTATAAATTTGTTCACTTAAAGAATTGAGTAAAATTCTTATCGTATTTATATATCAGCTTTATAACATTTTTTATAAATCAGAACAAACTTAAGATAGCAAATGTAGTTTCTTATATAAACTCATATTAGAGATTTTTAGTCTTATTCAAAACCGTTGCTAACTGTATTCTTTAGTTAGATTTGCAATACATAACACACTCCGTTAGGTATCGATATTACTGCTCTAGCTGATGTCATGGTCAAAGTATCTACAAACAGTGGCAGAATTCTGAGATCCACCGCTTTGCCCAAACAATTGCTCGTAAGCTTGAACATCAGTACTGATCAGCTGATCACATTTGATCTGAAAGCAAATGGAGAAATCAACTCGAATATACCAATTTACATAGCAGACACTGGTGGAAAAATAAGGGTGCAACAAATTGCATCATTAGAGGTAGGAGAACAATGTTATTTACAAGTTGTATTAGTCTTAGCACATATTTATTTATTTATGAAACTAAAATGACAATCTGAGAAAGGTTGTAAATAGTCTTGATAATGTCTTGATCATTATTACATATAGTTGTTGTTTTCAAATTTAGTTGGCTGACAGATTAATTAAGGATCTTGTAGATTGTTTCTGCGTCAAAAACCTTTCAATATTTAGTTAATTAACAGATGATCTCTTTTAAAGCAATTTAGCCAATAACCGAGCGGATTGGCATTAAAAATTATAGAGTGAACAAACCAACCGCTCAAATTTAGTACAGTAACTGCAACATTGGTTTCAGATGGAGACCATGCAATTACTTTTCTTTTACAAATGGATAATAGAAGAATATCATTGCAAACACGTTTTCCATTCTTCAGCATCTTTATCTTTTTTACAGAATGTGAAATATTATCAAGATCAGAAGCACAAGGCTTCTTTTATGATAGAAACAAACTACTCTTCGTCATGCATGGTACGATTTAACCTATCATGAGATAGTAAAATCATCAGCAATAATATATGTTATTCTAAAGACAATATGACCTTAAACGATGGTCATGAAATCGAATTCTTGATATACGATAACAATAATGTCATAAGAAATTAACACAAACGCGTTGAATATATTATCAGGTTGCGACATTTTTATATCTAAGCGACGAGTACATGATGAGACCAGAGCACTGCTTCTATGATATTGGAAGAGACATGAAGTTCAAATTAGCTAAAATAAAAAGAACTCATTTATTGCACAGCCAACCTCTAAAGACTGGTAAAATAAATCAAATACATTATTAATTCTTAGTTTATTATTTCTGTGTCGTTTTGAAAATGATTAAAGATGTATTTATTGTGTAGGATATTTTTGTTATAAACTATTCAGAAGCTTAAAAAACAAATGTTATAATATTATTATACTTTCTACTATTCCTTTTTCTATCGGAAAATCTTTTTATAGGCTTTGCATGAAATCAAAATTACTTAACTGACATCCTGAAAAAAAAATGTTTTCTTAAATATGCAATATTAACTGCGAAAGTTAGATAAATCGATATTTTCATCAAGTCGTTTGCATCACATTTTATATTGAATCTATCTATATTAAATAATTTTAGATACACATGTACATAAATATACTAATGGCTTAGGGCATAAAAGGACATATTAAACTATCTTATGCAGATATTCGCCAACAAATGTTCTCTTCTAAACAACTTAAAAGACACAAACGAGAGACCACGGACTACGAGATAGAAATGTTCTTCATTATAGACTACTCAATATATAACTAGTATGTACTAGCAGCGTGCGTTAAGGAAATACAAACATTTTACTAATGGGATTTACTCAATAAAAAGTCAGAGAGATTACTATATAGCTACTCTTGCTAAATTTTAGTTGGTATATGCAGAGTCAAGCAATGACAATAAGTGGCAAAGACCAGGAGGCCAAAAACAGCATTATACAGTTCTACTCCTTTGTTGTAAATGGGGTAACTGTGTTAAACTGTGTATCCTTTCTTCAAATATATGAACATTGTTTCTGAATTTTTAAATTTAAAATGTTTATTTACAATACTAGTTCATTTTGAATGTGTATATTATATTGTATGTTGTAGATTGATGTTCGTTATAAAACTATACAATCGTGGTTCACAATTTCCATTTTGTATTCTGGGATGTACATTGCCGATGTATGTATAAAATGATTAATGTTTATGATTGAAAAGCCTTTTACATTTACATTTTATGTTTATTTTTGCCTTTTAAGAGTTATTTTAAAAAAAAATGAAATAACGTAATTGCATAATATAAACATTTTTTTTTAAACTGTCACTGTATAAGACACCCCACAAGGCACAGTTTATAGAAAACAATAAAGATACGTTACCTTCCGGAACGATGGCTGACTCAACCGTCGTTCTTAACGCCGTCACTTCTTGGATCAAGGGTACGCCTGGAATACCTCCACATGACCATGCCATGATGTTTACCAGGTTAGTAGAGACCTTCATGTTTAGTTTCAATAAAAGAAAAGAGATAAAATGACTATTACTTAAGAACAATACCATTGTTAAGCAGATGTACGTAACTTTCATCATTTTAAGTTAACATTTTTTTCTGTCTTTACGACAAGTTAACTTCAAATATCAAAATGAATAAATGAATCAATAAAAATGTGTTCATTATTTCAAAATCCATATACATTTTTTTCTCTATACCTTAACTTTTTAAACAAAAAATTTTTCGCTTGTTTATATTTTTGAAATTGCACATAGTTCATGATTAGAATGATAAAGGAGGTGGGGTGCGGGAGGGGGGGTCAATCCATTTTATTTTGGTAGTATCTCAGCTTAAAAACGGGAAAGTGATCATGAACCCATAAGTGTAGTGTAGACACGTTTGTGTATTTTTATTTACATCTACAAACTCCCTTTTATAAAGTCATATTTTATGAAAACAGTTTTCTTACATTGTTATGCAAGCATGGCATATTTTGAGTCTTTCAATATTCTATTCTTTTTCTTAAAACTTTTTTGTTGCTTTGTATACTGATATATTTAATTCAAATTTATATTTAAAAAAAAAAACCTTCGAAATTGTATTTTTAAATTGTATTTTTAATTACAATCCATGGTTTTAAATTAAAAAAAATGAACGTGTCTGTCATGAAAAACACAATAAACTTGAATTTTTATGACATATTTCGGGTTGGAAACTGTTATTAGCTCAAAACTTTAGTGAGCCTCTCTGATCGAAATTTATCCGGCACTTGTAAGTATTGTCATCCGTGTCGTTAACGTTTAGTCACGTGTATATATTCTTTAGAACTGCAGATATTTTTTTCCAAATCTGACGCACAACATTTTTTATAAACAAATATCAAATTTATTGAAATACATTGCCTCCCTTCTTTAAAGGAGAGTAAGACACATGTATTGTTAATAATATATTCTTCTTAAACTTAACATAGCCAGTTTTATTAATTCATTTCATAAAACCTATATACTGTGGTTTCATTAATATTCAAGGGTATCAATTTTCGTGGAAAAAGTGAAAATCACAGTTTTAAGGATACGTAAATTCGTGGCCAATGACCCTATGAATACAAAATGTTAATAGAAATTGCACTTCAATGAACATTTAATTTCATGGATCAACTTAATAACGAAATCCACGAAAATTGGTATTCAACGAATATTGATGAAACCACAGTATACGTTTTCTCCAAGATGGTCGATTTAAGTATATTTATGCAAAGAACCTCAGTTGTAAGGAATGACCCCAAATGAATGTTCATCATAAAAATACTAGGAAATGTTTAAAGAATAATCCGAAATATTCAAATATAAACGACCATGGGTATGAATAGGGGATACAATGGGGTTTAAACATTTTACGTGGGAAACCCCCTCTGCACGTTTGCAAGTTAGCTACAAACTATTATTGATTAAGTCAAAGTATGGCCAGCAATGTGGCCCATTAACAACTTATTTGTTATTATTCTCTTGCACTACTTGACGCTTATAATAAAGTGCATGTTCTGATGTTCTGTTGTATGCATATTTGCTGTTCTAGATCAAACGAACATATCCTAAACATGACCATCTTTTCACTAAGGTATGACTTTACAAACAAAGGATCTTCTAGCAATGTTGGACTTGCCTACATATCAGCCATGTGTTCCGACCAGTCAGTGTCGGTGGTGGAAGACCATTTTGATTTTACTGTACTTACCTCAGCTGCACATGAATTAGGACACGGGTATTTCATAAAAAAAAACACATTAACAATCGTTCAAATTTTATTTTTGATGTGCAGATAAAGAATATTATATACGTTTAAAGATTCGGGTAATATTTTCTAAAATCTATCGATGTCTGTAAAATAATAAATTCAGATTTAATTTTATTTACATGTGATCAATTTTATCTAAAAACAGATTTGTCTTTTTTCTCTCCTTCATCCTTTACCAATTGAAAAAACCCACACAAAAGCATTTTTTTTTCATCGATCATGAAAGACTCTTTTTAGGTTCGCCCATGTTTGACCTACATGTAGTTTTATTTAAAAAAACAACACTTTATTTAAATATAGAGTCTTA
Source organism: Magallana ariakensis (assembly GCA_020458035.1). NCBI lineage: Eukaryota > Metazoa > Mollusca > Bivalvia > Ostreida > Ostreidae > Magallana > Magallana ariakensis. Next base: position 21,242,873 of record CM035815.1, on the reverse strand, counting down.
TGCATATTGTTACAACCAATTGTGGCAAATTAAAAAAAATCATTACAATTATTACTAGAGTGATAACCAGACTGATAGAACAGTAAACGATTTACCAAATATAAAAAACAGCTCTATTTTTATTGTATCTTTTTAAATTCAGATATAGTTTTAATTTGTTTATTTGGATGATATTTCATGTGCTAGACTAGGTGCTCAGCATGACGGCAGTGGTAATGCGTGTGATAGCGATGATTCATACATAATGGCATCAGTCAGTAGGCCAGTACAAAACCAAAATCCATGGAAATTCTCAACATGCTCTGTCAACTATTTTACAACCTTTATAAACAAACTTAACCAGTAAGCATTACAATATAGAATGATAATTATTTATATGTTCGTCTTACTTTTTACCGCTCTCAAAAACTTTGTAAAGTTAACGTGTAATATCATACATCATTACATATATATTTTTAAGTTGGCAACTATTTTTTTTTTGTTAAAACAGAGAAGATAAAAACTGCATGACTGTATTAAGTCCTAGTTATGACCCTGGAATTCTTAAACAGTATACGTCACTTCCGGGGGAAATTTATGGTGCTGATTCTCACTGTCGACACATCGTTGGGCCACATTCTTCGTTTTGTAGGGTAGGTCGTGTGATTATATAACAAAGAGAGAGAGAGAGAGAGAGAGAGAGAGAGAGAGAGAGGAGAGAGAGAGAGAGAGTATCAATATTGTAATAAGACTTAAATAGAAATCGAATTAATAAAAAAGATGTATATTTATAGCTTATGTATCATAGGGTCTATATAATGGTAACTTTTCGAGTATCTGCACTACACTTTGGTGTCAGAAAACAGACGGAAGTGGTGTTTGTACCTCTGCTGTTGCAGGAAATGGCCTTCAGTGTGGAAATAAAAAGGTTCTAATTTTACTTAGATTGAATTTTTTTTAATTTGTAAAACGAATAATATCGCTGCTCGCTTTACTTTGTTTCATGTACATACACCTATATTTTCAGTGGTGTATTTCTGGCGAGTGCAAGTATGATGAGTGTGCTCCCCCTGGAGATGGTATATAATAGTTATTGAGAATATCGTTACCAATTTTGTTTTCAATTTTCAAACGGCAGATATAGTTAAAGTTTTAATTGAATTAACAGATTAAACAAAAATTATCTTTGCTGTTATATGAATACGAAACATTTTTACGAATGATAAATTATTGATTCATCTATTGTATTTGTTGCAAACAACCTTTTGGTTAAAACGTTATTCAACTTACATTAAGAAGTTAAAAAATCACGTTATTTAACTTACATTTAAACGGTGATCGCTATTGCTCATTTGGTTACATAATTTTTAGTACATGTATCAATGCCTACTTGAGAAATAAAGTACGAGTTTTCGTGAATGTTGCAGAATAACCTCCGAGGTCGAGAAATGCTGTTTTGAAATATAAAAGCCGAGGCGTTAGCCGAGGCTTTTATATTTCAAACAACATTTCGAGACCAAGGATTATCTTGCAACATTCACGATAACAAGAACTTTATTTCTATTCTACTAACAGCTCAGTATTTCTACAGATTGTTTCTCCTATAGAGAGACGATCTAGGTCATTTTGACGACTGTTCCGTATAACCCCAACGGTTTTGTTAGTAATGTTTACATGTGTATCGATCAAAGGAATCACATGCAGACGACAGAATTTTTCTTTGGATTCTTAATACTCTTCACTTATAAAATATCTTTGAATCATATTCCTAATATTTTAAGTGCAATTTAATACGATTATTACTACTACAAGTTATATATTTTATGTAAAAACACGCAGTGAAAATGTGCTAGGGAGGTCCTAGGAACTGCAGCATTGATCTCTTAAAAATAATCATTCGAGGCAATACACATCGTTTTGACTGGAACGAACACGTGAAATTGACAAAGTTTTAAAACTTTTTACAGTTTGAAGTTGTACTTTCATGATCAGTGCGAGACAAATAGGTATTTCTGATCTGATAATTTACTGATGACGTTAGTAGTATATTGGAGAATAATATCCGCGGCATCTCTTTGATCTCGGCAATAACTGTAGTAGAAATGTGAATAAATCACCACAATCTTGCTGTATCAGGCGAAAACTTACTTTTCGCTGAATTGTATACCATTTGCTATTATACATTCTTCATTTGCATCATCGCCAACTGACGGAGAAGAAACTTTTTGTTTATTACCGTTACGGTAATTAAAAGAGCTATTGTTACTTAAAGGTACTTTTACAATCTCAGATGTTATCATGACAGTATAGAATACATCAATATATATTAAAGTTAAGTCTCAGCGTTTGTAACGGTGAATTTATGTTCACTTTTATTTGGGACTTTTTATCAATTAATTTCAATACACTCTTAGATATAGGGGTTTTGATAAGAGTCTTTATTTAGAAAAAAATCTATCGTAAATGATTTCGTTGACTAAGAACACATCTGTAAAGATTGTTAGTAAAAACATTGAAACATTTATCCCTACCTTATACATTTGGCAAAACTCTAGCTTTCATATAAGGTGCAAATCAATCAAAGTACATATATTTACCTGGTATGCCACTGTTCAATACCAAAGAAATAAACTTACATTATATATGCATTATACTAGTAACTCTGGTATCAAAAATCGCATATGTTAACAATAAAACGACGAACGTCAAGACCCAAGTAAAATAGATCGCTATTGATTATATTGTAGATGCGTGCTTATATGGAGATGCTAAAGGAGTAGTCATGACTTATGGCAGTAAACAAATCACTTGTTCTTTTGAGGATATAATTGGTGATCCATCTGTTTGTTATCACGTAAAAGACAAATGTTGCCAGCAATGCAGACAATTTTACACCGGAATAGCAGGTTTGAAAAGAATTGATGGTTATCTGCATTTTCAACCCAAATAATCAATACTACGTATAATCCTTGGTCAAGTTTGTTGTTTTAAAATTTAGAAACTTTCAAATTGTCTCGTACATGTACCATCCACTCTCCTTTCCCGGAACTAGGGAGCAATATAGACTTAATGACACATTTTTCATGCCAAGATTTAAAAAAAAAATAAAGACAGCAAAAATAACCGAAAAAACAAATGGAGCGTTGTTTGTGTTTTAAAGGGGCATGGTCACGATTTTTGTCAAAAATTATTTTTTCGATGTTAATAATTGCAATGCTTAAGTAAGGCATTTTTAATATAGAACCAAAATTTGAGTGTCGTTCGTTGAGTTAGAAGCGAGTTACAGAGCTTGCAATTTTTTGCTATGTAAACAAAGCTTTTGTTTACATTTTGAATGTTGAAGTGAAAATTCCAGTTTTTGACTTAAAATGAATGTGTTAAACGTTAGGAACTGTTGATTTATGCTTAAAATGAATATAAAGATAAATAAATCAGTTTGATATTTTTTTTTACCTGTATATTGAACCTATGTAAACAAAAACAGGACACGAGCCTTGTTTACATGATAAAGAATTGTGAGCCCTGTATCATGCTTATAACTTTACGCCTGACTCTCACATTTCATTTGTTCATTAGAAATGCATTCCTAAAGCATTGTAGATAATAAAAACAGAGAAATAAAATTTGACCAAAATCGTGACCATGCCCCTTTAATGTTTTTTCAATGGTTTGGAAATATTCTAAATCTGATATTAAGGACAAATACATGTAAGTAACTAAATAAAATTGTTTAATATTGTTGGAAAATATCCATTTGCCAAGAATGCTTTTTGCAGATATATAACTTTAATGTTTATTTGTTTTATCTGATTTTTCTCTTTAGAGTGTGAGTATGGAGACAGAGCTTCCGGTTGTTATTCTCTTAATTGTCTGGCTAATCCTTCCGTTTGCTGTGGTACATGTTATAGTGCTCCAACACTCACCAGACTTCCACAGGAACCAACAACCAAGTACAATAACCCTTGCAAAACCACGGTTATAACAACGACCTTACCAACAACACTTACTACGCAAACATCATCTTTTGTGTTTAGATTAACAATAAACTTGTTGATTGATATAACAGCTGATTTGTCTGATGATACTGCAAAAGAAAGTGTTAGGTCTAAAGTACAGGCAGCAGTATGTATGTTTCCAATCATTTAATCTAAACATTGTATATTTTTACTTCTATCAATTTGGATTCATTTGATAATTTTTATGCATCGTATGTATCATTATCATCATTTGGAAATCTTGAAATAATTTTCCGATTTGTACTTTTCAGCTTATTTCATTTTATAGCATTAACGGTTTGAAATTCATAAGCTGTACTATACAAAATATAAGGTTTGTATATTATATTTCTCACATTCTACATTATTTATACTAATCTTTTACATGGAAGAATAGCTTCAATTTCAAGGATTACTGTTAAAGTACATGTAACGTATTAATCACCTTAACAGAAAACTGTCGCCAATTTCTCGCGTACTCATTAATTTTTAACTGCAAATGTGTTGTAGAAAAAGCAGCTTAAAAGTTGAGTATCATGTTAACACAGCAAACGACTCACAGTTAATAACCAAAATGACAGCCCTCTCTAAAAACATGGCTACAGGGAAATCAAAAGTGACGTATGAAGGACAGGAAGTGACTGTATCGTCTGTGACTCTTGTGGACACATCAGGAAACGCTCGTAAATTGCATTTTATTAGCTTGACCGTAAAAGTAAAGAACTGTCAATTACATTTATGTTTATAAATGCAGTGTCACTGCTTTGTTGTTTGAAGACAAAACTATATGAAATCTGCAAAATCTTCGAAGCTCACTTAAATTGCAATAATCTAACAAATAAGTGAACTTATTCAATTAACTAAGTAGCAAATTGGACAAGCTCTAACCAAGAATTCATATGAAGAAAAAAAATATATAAAAGGCCTAACACTTCATTCGGCCTTAGTTACATGTACTATTGTCTGTCCCAAGTGATTGCATTGCTCACTTTTGGATAATTTTTAATTAAAATAAACATACCTGTCAATAAAGTACAAGCCAACCCCATAAAAGGGAAATCATCCAAGATTTCTTCATTGGAACATCGTCTGTTTATCCCCGAAGAATTTCACATGAACAAAAACAAACATCCTAAGGAGATTCAAAATGGGAAATGCTTACAGATTTTCTTAATTCGGAAGTACTTGGGACACCTCGCACAATTTATCGGGGTTGTTCTTATGTTGTTTGCAATACAAAATCCTCTCAAGCTTTCTATTCTGGGTTGTGTATTGAAACCTGAAGCGGTAAAGGAGGCGTTTCAGAACAGATAATCTGAACTTTTTTCATTATAGTGAATTGGTGTAGTTTAATTTTTATGATTATCGAGATATTACGTAAAAAGTTGTGGAAGCAGAAACTTGGGACAGAGTATAGTATTCGTGCTTTTATTACAAATGCAAAAAAAAAACCCCCACTGGTAAAAAAATGAAAGAAGAATTCATGAACATACAGAACTATGTTAATACAATAATAATGTTGTAAATTTTCTTATGACAAGTGATTGTTGAAAACAGTACAACATCTTGCGAATTCAAAAAACAAGTGAGCCCTTGTCTACCCGGTCATGTGTGTGCGGAGACGAGGAATGGACCTGTGTGTAGGTAAGAGAAATAACCCTCATTTTTGTACATTCTTGTTTCGGTTATATTTTGCTACTGTATATTATCTCCTTGGGAATTTATTTTCATAGGATTCCTTTATTGTTTTTAAAAGTGTTATAAAGGTGTGATGCTATCTCTCTTATGTAGAAAAAAGCATAATTATAAAGTAACTATGTTTTATAACAATGATTTTTTGCTCCTAAATGTTTAATGTATAATAATTATACATGTATAACAATATTTCCGGAATAATGTAATAATTTAAAACCTGATATTTTGAAGGGAATCTGCAGAGGGAAATACCAGTGGTAAGTATATTTCAAAACTCCGAAAGCTGCATTACATTTAATGTATACAAGCCCGGGTTTTTGGGTATTTAGAACAAACTAAAATCAAAGTAATTCTTTCTAATTATGTTTACTTTCAGAATACAATATCTTCATCTACGTTGGTTCAGTTGCAGCTCTATTAATACTGTTTCTGCTATTTCTTGTCTACATTTACTGCTATCGAAAAAATCGGAATTCGAAACCAAATATTGCAAGTAAAAAAACCGGAACTACCAACATTGTTATGGTATGCATTTAATCAATATTATAAATTAACATTAATTTATAACTACACTTTTAAATCTCCTAACGCTTGTGGCCCTGTCAAAAATACATCTTTACCTCTTCCTTTTTTTAAATTTTTGTCATTTTTGTCGTACATGTATACTACGCGTTAACTCTCATAATGTTGAAACTTCTTTTAATGAACTCTATTTGGAGGCGCATAAACTCGTCGAGATTTTCATGTGGGATTTTTTTTTCAGAGTGATTTATACTACAACCAACGAAGACGCAGTTATTACGACAAGGCTAAATATTAGAATGTTTTATCAAACCAATTTAAATGTAATTATCTCAAGTCGAAATCTTTTATATTTAATGTGATCATAATTTTAAAATAACATGGACTAATATTTGTACATTATTTGTATATTTAATTAAAAAGTAGAATTGTATCAAAAAGATAAGAAAAGGTTTTAAAATTCTGATATGTGTAATCACGTGCACAAAAGATAATGGAAAATTTCTATCAAACAGCTGAATGTTAACGTTCGAATCTATATAAAGTAGAAACAAATTTATCGATAATTAAAAACGCAAAATAATAAGTACAATATCTTAGGTAGAAATGTAAAATTATCGATGTTTTATTAAACTTATATCAACAGTCTCGTTTGAAGTCATCTTTTCGTAATTTCTATGGTCGATACAACGACCTTGTCAGCAAATACAATCTTCCACTGGGTCGCATGCTGACTGACGTTTTTCATACTGATTGTTAGACCATAATTAATCACCCAATTGTCTACGGACTTTTCCGTCTTTTCCCGATTACGACAAAGAGCACACGGCGGGTGTGACCGGTCAGCAGAGGATGCTCACTCCTCCCAGGCACCTGATCCTACCTCCAATGTAATGGAGGTCCGTGTTTGCTCAAGGTTTGTATTTTGACCATCACAAACAAACCAAATCATCAACGTTTCGTTTTTTCCCTGTTGTGACATATTTCCGATTTTGACATTGGCCTCGATTGTGATATGCCCAATTGTGACAAGTAACACGCGGCGGGTGCGACCGGTCAGCAGAGAATGCTCACTCCTCCTAGGCACCTGATCCTACCTCCATCGTTTTGGAGGTCCATGTTGCTCTGCTTTGAATTTGTATTTCGTTTAATGGATTTTTGAGATGGTTGACGGATTGTTATTGTCATTTTGTCATCAATTGAAAACTTCGACATTGTTCCGGAGTCGGTAGAGATTGTAATTAAAACATTTACTATTATACTAAATGTATAAACTATACTAATACTTTTATTCTAAATCGTAAAATAGCATAATTACAACACTTTTTGTTTAAAAAAATTACATTAAACTCTATCGATTAAAAAAAAAATATTTCTACATTTTATTCTATTATATTCTATTTTATTTTTATAGAGTTTTCAATAAGATATATATCTGTGAAAATTACGCTTAAACTATTTCGTTTGAATATATATTGAAAGCAACTCTATTAATTTATATTTTTTTCTATACCACTATTATTCGTAATAAATGAAGAATATTTAAGGAATGAATTCAATATTTATAAGTTTTATACGATATAAAAGGCCTTACGATATTTTATATACGATATAAAATGGTCTGGGGCAGTTTACCCTTTTAAATACATTGCTTATGATTTAATATTTTGCTATTAATTGTAGATAAAAACAGTCATTTGATCTTAAAATACACATCACATTGTACAAAATTCTAACGTTACGTCATGCTGACGTTTTTGACGTTAGTCATACTATGACGTAGTCAACATCTTTATACAATAGTGCCTATAAAATATTTTTAAGCCAACCAGAAAGCGCGTTACAATCATTAAATTATAAAATGGTGAACAACTCATATTCCAGTGTTCCAAATTATTTGTATCGATTGCTCAAAATATCAAAATATGCCGAATAAGAAACATCGATTAATATTTTTGTGGATTTTCAAAATATGACAAGTTAAGCGTTATGAAAAAAGTTTAAATAATCGAGAAGCTGTATTGTTGGTGTCAAAAATGTTAGAAGTGCTAGGATACTAGTATTCTCTCTTCTCTCAGCCAGAAGTAGCAAAGTCATTGTAGATCACGAGACAAGGTGAGATTTTATTACAAGCTCACAACATACTTGTACACAATATATATTTTTATTTGTTATCAAAGAATAAGGTTCAGTTTCTGTCATATTTGGCCCTGTTTTATTGTGATTTTTTAAAGTATCACAGGAAATTGAAAGGTAACGTTTATTTACACAAGAATACCCATAAATTAAGAATCTATATATAGCTACCTGATTAGACTTTTACAAGGTTAATTGTGAAGTCACAAGCAGTGCATTTTCCCGTAATTTTCATAAAAATGAGCAGAAGACACCAATTCCTTAGTAGTTTTTTGAATAGAAAAATATGTCCGCAGCCGTCGCCCAGGATGAAACTCACATAATAGCTTTATCATGTGATATCACATAAAATATATTAATTTCGTTGTGGGCGACGGCTGCGGACATATTTTCCTCTTCAAAAAACTATGAGAAAATGTGCCATTTTTCATCAATTTTAACTAAATCTTAGAAATATGCCAAAGTATTGAAGTCATAATTATTTTTTGAAACAAGATTAAAGTGTATAATTTGGTACTTAATATACACACATGTTCAAGATGGCATATGTGTATTTTTATGAGATTTAAACAACTTTTGGATTTTAGGGCAAATATTGAAGGAAACTGTAACTTCTTTTTTTATTTTTTTGAATTGTTAAGAAATATTCATCCACTGTGATGACATTTGAAGAAGAAAACATATTAAGAGTTAATCTGTTAAACATTTTTGTAGTTATAAAAAGGATAAATATTAATGGGTTTTTTAATTGTCATTGAATATAGAGTTTGACATCTAAGCCATACCATCATGTTATCATGAAAACATATTATAGCTTTTTCTGTACTTTTTGTCTACATAGCTTCTTTATTTGGCAGTTCATTTACATTTCATATAAACTCAGTGTCAAAAGTAATTTCATGTCTGAAAGATGTCGATCCTTTAATGTGTATATAGGGCATCAAGCTGATGACGCAACGCCCAATCAAGTATTGCCAGTATTTAAGTAAAATTTTTAGTAGTTAACATTAAGAAGTCAATCAAACTGAGCAAAGGATTATAAAGCTCACATCTGTCAATTCACTAGAATTCATGCTCTTCTACATATCCCTCTTTAATTACAACATTTCCTTTAGATTTTGTAATCTGATATTTTTTATTCAGTTGTTTCGATCGAAGCGTCCCACCGATCCTACATTCTCTTGAGCATTGATGTGCATTGTGTGGTATTTAAACGAAAAACGCCCAAACAACGTCTTCAACAAAAAGATATCATTGGATAACATATATTCTTGACCTATTTCAGCTTTTCTTGTTAAGACTAATTGATGATCGGTGTAAATGTTGAACGACATCGATAAAGATTCCAATCACATTTACCAATATAGATGCCGACTGACTTCAATATGAGAATTATTTCTTATCACCCATTGCCCGGCGTCTGGCCTTGTTACTCTTTATTACAATACAGTGATGGAATTGATCATCTTATCTTGTCACTTCTTAGGTTAGAAAGAAGTATGTGACGATGACGGTGATGATATTTGAGTGGTCCATAATACACCTACCTCTGTGCTCGCTAACAAGAAGACGTTTTGGGAAAACGAACAGAGAGACAACAATTATGATGGTATTCGATAGGGTCTTTTTTTACACGTTAACAATGACAGTGCGCGTACTTATTATCTCGAATATTATACACAATTTTGATTATATGAAAAAAAAATCGTTTTGAATGGAATGATGGTGACAAAATATCATTTAATAGATCACTTCTCTTCACGTAAATCTACTCTCGGAGGTAAACCAATAATACTATTTTTTAATTTTAAACTGAGAATATATATTGAGGAATACATTTAGTTACATCGAAAACTGGTCTATAAAAATAGAATGAAAATAGCATTTTAAAATATTAAAGCTTGAAAGTTCAGAAAAAATCGGTCAAGTACAAAAATAGAACAGCATTGAAATGACTTCATCAACCCTAACTGCACATCCAACGTATTTCTCGAAATAAAAACAAGAATAGCATACAAATGGAGACGAACAGATTGAGGGAAAATATCATTGATTGGGCTATCTGAATTTACATAACCGATTACAATAAGTAATAATATAATTATTGTGAATTCCAGCGGATAATTTTTTAATATGCTAAGAGAGGAATTTGAGTTTACTATATAAAAAAAACACATAGTAAGAAATTAGCTATAGTCTATAGCTAGGTACTTGGATTGGATATTTACAGTGATTATTGTCTTTGGTTAATATTATGTTCTGCGGGAGCTCGCAGGGGTGCTAAGGAAGCCTATCATGGAATTTAAGTTAGAAATTTCGCGAAATAACAAATCTTAGTTATTATGTACCTATTCAAATATTGAAACAACGACACAAATAAGACATTTTTTTCACAAAATTACGAAGAGTTACACATTTATGACGTCATGACCGAAAGTATAATATCGTGTGGTTGGGGAACATTGAAAACAGATTCAAAATATAAGAAATCTAAGAAATTATGTTGGTGTGATTCATTTAGAATTTAACATGAGAATAATGGAACAAATGTTATCTTTATCAAATATTCGTTAAAATGTAAGTTTTAATTTTATTTTCGGCCAGGCATTCCTCTTTCGTTGTTTACGAAAAAAACCACTCCCCCATATATTCTGTATTGCACACCGTTTTCCGTGCAAAGTGTATAAATGTTAAGAAGGTATTTTGAAAACGGGACAAATAATACAGGATTCTAGCAGTGTAGTGTTTTTTTTTTAATGAAACTGAGATGGTTTGCATTTACTGAATATATTTTGTATAGAATTTGTAGTGATTATCCAGCAATAAAATCCTATACAGTTCAGCATGGTTCAAAAGCATTTTAATGAATTTCACATCTTACTTTATCGACACCAGATCCTGTGACCATATATCAGTCTAATAATTTGTTCGACATTCATTCTGATAAAAAAAATAAAGAAACAATGTATTCTACCTTAACACTGTTCCATGTGTTTTACGTTTGTCTCTAAAAGAAATCAGAAGCCATGGCTCGTATTAAGTGCTATTTACATGTTTCAGTTTCAAGTCTTTACGTAGAAGGTTTAACAAAAAAAAATTTCAGGTTAGAAGCCCCATGAATCTTGATAAGACACAGGCACCGGGCGTTATAAACATGTATTTTTCTCATAAAAATATAAATCCTATATCTTGGGGCCTTATAATACATTATTGTATGTTGTATTATTAGATATAGGGTATATGATTTTATCATGAGAAAAATATATAACGCCATTTGCCTGTGTGATAAGCATAAGAAAACAATCTAGTTATAATTTCATTGTTTCTCATTATTTGATTCTCATGAAGAATGTGCCCTTCAGCTTATCGATATTATTCTTGATGTATAATCAGTGACTGGCATTTATTGCAAAATGAGCCCTGAGCAGACATATATAGATATGGACGTTCTAAGTGTTTTGGTCGATCTGCAGGGATCTGAGAGTGCCGTCGGAAGTAGGCATTAATCTGTCAGCTCTCCTGATATCTTTCATTTAAATAAGACAGTCTGACTTTGCAGAAGTAAATCATATTTTTAATCGGTTACTTTATTATATTAGTTGTTATTTGCAGCTTAAGAGCGTTAGAGGAAGACCTTTGTTCTAATGCCCCTTAAACGCCCGCGTCTGGTATATATCAAGCAGACACAAACAAGGTAGATTGTTTCGTGATCCGGAAGGGGAAAATCATGCAACGTAAAAATGGAGCAGTCAATAATGGCTTAACCTTTTATGTTATTGACACATGAATATTATTTTAGATTTTTATTGTTAGTATAATGTTATTTTGGGGTTGTTTTACAACTAGAACTGTCCTAATGGGTCAATTTCAATTTTATTTGAGAAAAATAGAAATTTAAATTAAGTAACTAAGATATTTAATTAATTCATAAAGTTTTGTAATACATAAACAAATAATTATTCTAGAATTGTAAAATATAATTTAGTTTACAAAAAAATATTAAAATTGTCAGAATTTTACTATAAATACATATGTAGTACATTTACAAAATGTCTGTATCCAATGATATATATTTGTTTGTTATAGAGAAAAAAAACATAGTGACAATAACCCCTCCTTTGAAGTTAATGAAGTTAAGTTCTGTGAATAAAACCATGAATATGGTTCTAATCTGTATCTTGACAGATGCAAGTACAGTGTAGTTATTTCAAAATTCCCTCATTTTCTCCCATGGTACAATGCAACTTCATACTAGTATCTCAGAAAATCTATCTCCATTACTTTCTTTAATGAGCTTGCACTTTGTTACCTTAGATAAACTCGCAAAACATTAAAAAGGAGATTTTATTATTACAAACAATTTTAAAATTGTCAAAACACCACAATCGTATTTGATTGAATGACTTTGAATTTTATTTACATTAATGCCATATAGGGTTACTTTCATCAATTTATTTGACTACTTAATTTAAACAGCTTATAAGTACAGTGTATCATTATTCAAAATAGTTCATTTTGCTAAATAATGATATATTTTCTTTTCTTCTAATGAGGGAAACTTTTGGTTTATATAAAACATTATTAAAATAACCCACAAACAACCGTCCATGTTACAGATTATCAATTTTCCCTAAACACATGCTCCATCTAAACCATGGCTCAGATAATGGAATTTGCCCCCTCGGGACAATTGAATTCAGCCACACTTGTCTTTGGTGTTCTTATCAGCTCCTAAGAATTCATCATTGACAAACAAAAACATTTGCATTGTGGATTGTTAAAATACTTATAATACATATATTTAGTTATGAAATAAGGTCAACAAACCTCCATCTGGATGTATTTGTATAGATGTATTTTAGAGTGGTTACTATTCCTGTAAATAAATGATAAAATGTTGTAAGAATACCTCCCTTAATTTTTTACATCAGTGTACAATACAATAAAAGGATAAGGAAAATGAAAACTCTCATAAAATCATTGGATCTTGCCTGATCTTAGTAGAAATGCAGGTAAACATCTTCAGATGAAATTTAACATAATTATGTTAAATATTCAGACTATTCTATGCAGTAGTAAAATAGTTTAGGGAGGACAAAATTGCGGCTATAGACAGCGAGACAGGCAGACGGACAGTGTTATTCCAATATACACCGTAAACAACTTCGTTTGCGGGGGTATAATAAAATAGTAATAAAGAACTCTCACATCAATATTCTTACATATTATAACCACACTATATCACTTTAGATTTTCAATGTAAGTATTATGCAATTTTTAGGTTATTGTATATGTTGTTGGAGAAAATGTCTCACATCGAAAGTCCATATTAACTCTATAAAACTATATATAAAACCAAGTAAACCTGAAATCATCATCTTAAAAAAGCAAGTTATGAATTATGTCCCAGGATATCATCGATTAACATTTTGCTTAATTACCCAACAATTATAAATACCTTAGGGTTCAAACGATGTTCATTCAAAAGTATAAAAAGTTTCCAAGATTTCTCATTTGAAACGCCACTCTATAGCTTATCGGGTTACAATACATGTCTAAAAATAAAGAAGTATACAGGATTTTTGCATTAAAAAGTACCCGGATGATAACGTTAAAAAATTGTGCGTCCTCCGAATGTAGAAAAGGTTTCAATATTTCCCGTTTTAGTCTCCGTAAGAAATATGTTTTCGTTCCTGTTATTTCCGAGTAAAAATGATAATGTATCAATGAAGATATCTTCAATATTTTTTTTTCTTTTATCTATTCTAATTGTACTTTTTTCACAGGTATGTGCAATTTTTTTTAATTATTAAAAATCGTCCAAATGTGACACAAAATTAACTTGGGACAGACTATGGCAATGTGAGTTGTCACAATCTTATTCCTTTAATCTTTTTAAAATTGAATTTTGTAAAGTTAGAGTTGTTCAAAATATCTATTAAGAATCTCAAAAAGGCACAATTCTTCCACCAAGTAATTTATTAAATTACTCAAATTATTCTTCAGACCATTAAGTTTATAAATTAATTACTTTGTAAGCTAAGAGATCTAACTGATCAAAAGTGCTTCTGGTAATAGCATCAGTTTGAATTCGTGATTCCAATATTCTTTTATTAATTTACTTACGAAAAGCCTCACTTATTTATTTATATGTGATCGGTATTGTTAACCTTTTTGCTAAATCGGTTAATTTCAGAGTTCCCTTCCATGGCATGAAAGCACTTTAATTCCATCTTTGATAACGGATCGGAAAGATCGGGCGAAGAACTGAAGACAACTTTTATCATGATTACTCTCCATCCTGCCGGAATACAAAAAAACATCAAAAATGGTTGATAGTCAAAAGATATACATGTAGAGTTTCGCTGATTTTCAAAATAGATTAAAGTTTTACAAGCTTTATCAAAAGTGAGTTGAATTATCCATTTAATGAATATTACTTTACTCATTTATTGTTTATATCCATGTAGGTAAATAATTCTCATGTCATATTTTCATTGTTCAAAACTGTAAACTAGTTTCACTATTTTGTGGAAATTATAAGTAAAGTATAGTTAATAATGTATAGAGGGTTATTTTAGCCCTTCTTCTCTTGCAAACAGTTTTGCCCCATCTTTAATTCGCCCAGATAAAGTTTTTAAAGAGATAATATAAGAGTAATTAGAATTCGCCCAGTCTTACTTTCACCAACTGACAACGAGGGCGAAATGTGCGAAAATAAAACGGGGGCGAATATTTCCCAGTATACAGTAACCTTATCACTAAACCCTCAAACTAAACATGTATATCCTGATTCGGATACACGCACCATATATTTCTTGCCAATTTTAGATGAACAGCCATGTAAGTGGAAGAAGTCACAAAAGTATTCAAGATATAATTTTGACTGATATTACTCTTCATATTATCTGACATCCGAGGCAGATATCGATCTAAGCTATTAGTGTGTTATTTCTTGTTATTCATCGTTTTCCTTTTTTGACTTGAACTTGTTTTGCATTTTACGTTGTCACCTTATCATCTTAATTCGTAGTGGCCACTTTTTCTGGATTGTGGGTTTTTTTTGCTTATATGTGGAGATGAAAATCCGTGGTTGCGTCGGTTTTCAGTTTCAGTAAGAAGATTAAGTCTTTCCAAATTTGTTTTTGCCGAGAATGTTAATTCGTGGGGGAGGGCTATATCCACGAATATCACGAAAATTGAGCCAAAACTAATTCTAATGATTTCACAGTAGGTCTTCCAAGAAAGGAAAAGAAAGCATATATTTTTTTCACAATGTTGGTCCCCGTTTCTAAAGAAGAGTTAAGGATGAATTCTTTTCATATTTCACGTATTCAGAAAATGATGAAATTAAGCATGTAAAGATTTATAGATATGCACATTTCAATATAATCTGTTCAATGTCCTATTGATGCCCTAGTCAATAGACTAATCCACACTTTACGAAAGTTATTTCCCTTGGCCGCCATCTGCATGGTTGGTTGTGACGGGAGAACTATTTGGTAAAAGTGTTTGAATGTAAAAATGTTTGTTGAATTTCCCGTTTACGTTTCTTAGGCATGTATAATTAAATCATCATTGTGTAAACGTGTGTTTAATGATAAAAATCATTCACCCAGCTTTAAAAAGAAAACCCTATCAAAATAATTTAATTCTGACAAAATCAGCATTGTTAGGGGGAAAACGGTAAACAAGTTGTAGGTCGTTAAGCAAAAAATGAGTATCTCTAGAACATGCAGTGGTTCCATTTAGGCCAAAAAGAAAAAATACAAAACACGAACATTCACCTGACGGAGATGAAAAGGAAGAAAACGAAAACTTCTGTAAGGTTATGGTGATATGACAATCCACAACAACAAACATTGATCCAAATTGTATTTTTAATCCTGAGCACTATTTGAAATAAAATGGTTAGCAAGACAAGTATTGATTTTTGATTTGAGAGAAGAAACTGTGGTTTCATAATTATTAACTTTCTCGGATTTCGTTGCTCAGTTGATCCACGAAAGGATGGCTGCACTTAGCGCCGGGTTTTGGGTCTTTTTCGATCGCTTCTGTTGCGTTTATTTCTTATCCTAATATCACTTTTGTTTATTTTATTAAAACGTTTTGTCAACTTCCAAGTTAAGATTTAAGACTGTGATACAATAAACTCATTCTGTTTTTTCTCCTTACAACTTTCGAAAAAAAGATAATTTTCGCTCACCTGCACTTGATTGAACATAAGATTGATATCAATATTCATGAGAGGTGGAACTGACATTATCAGAATGGGACTTAAATTAGACAATCATGAATTACAATGCCATGTATAACAAATTATGTGATCACTCTTTCACCATAGCACTTTTTATTCTATATGGTACAAGTATACTATTTACTATGGTTTTAACAAGAAGACCATGTCCATATAAGTACAGAAGATTTTTAATCAATGCTTGACAACTTAACGTGTTCGAAAACATTGTCCTAGTTAGCACATAACAAACTACCTTACACGTCACGTAATATAATTTTGTATTCACAATGTTACCTGAGTTGAGAAATCACGTGATGAATTATAATATTCAAAAATGTATCAACCCTTTGTTAAAACAGAGAAAGCGAAATTCAGAAGAAGTAGTTTTTTTCTCATTGAAACCATGAGCGCATGTTTGTCTATTAATCTCCCTTGAACACAACTTAGATAATGCAAATATACAACTACTGTTAAACGGAGAACAATAGACAAGCATGCGCTGACTATATATGAAGTCAATATAAAAGTGGGCGTCCTCGTTATCGTATGGAGACCCAAGAAATCGTGAGGACCCCCGCCTATGACAACAAATTCGTACTTGGTAACACTATACTTTTATTTAACGCAATTACGTAAAGTTGCCGTTTGGGTGTTGACCATTTCTGCAATTGAACGAAAAATTCTTCTTTAAAAAGTTTATTTTCTCGCAAATATAGATGTTCTTAAGTGCATTCATCCTTTTTATATTTATCGGAGTGTAATTTGTAATACCATATTTATATCGATAAGATCATTCTCCACAAATAAACGTTTCATTGTATGTATCTCTAAATCCACGAAAATTGATGCCAACGATTTAATTTTATTTTCTGTATAATTTTCAAATCGGCCGTTATTAATCTTGAATAAAACTAACATAACATTTACCTTGGTTGGATAAATCAATGAACCTATTCATTTGTTTTCTTCTAGGTGATTTCGGATCCATTCCTACTGCTGCCTACCAATTATACAACACTTTCTGGAAAAGTGTCAACCTGTCATATGATTTAGACGTTACTGTAGAGTACATCATCATGATAACAGACGGCGTTTTAACAATGCAGCGAATCCAATCAACACAAATTCGTTTTGTCAAGGTATTTTCCTCCACCAGCACAATAATGTGCTTTATTATTATTTTTTTTAATATTATGCATGTCTTTAATTAAATTCCCAACAATATTTAATGAAGCCAACTTGAACACAGAACAGGTCGTGGTAGAAATCTACTTCTGAATAAGAGGTGCATAGTTTGGGAACACCGGAAAGAGTTCAACTGCAATTTTCGCTATTCAATTCGTCTGCACAGTCTTGGTGTGTTATACGGCCGACGACATCCAAAAGAACAGCAACAAAGGGACTAAATAAAAAATAAAATGAATAATAATCAAACAATCGCTCATCATAGAACGTTTACTATTTTTTATAAACCTAATTCCTATAACAAAGTAAACTTTCTTGTCTATAATTGTCAAGCTGTCTTTGATACAACTTTTTTTTTAGAATTATTACAAAGTTTAAATGACTTTGTTTCCACTAATGCAAGCTCTTTTTTTAACTACTACATGTACATTACTAATTAGAACTCTAATATAATGCGCGAGTGGACAATAGAAAACCTTTAACAAATACAAGCAAGTTAACTTGATTCACTGTGTTCTTAATTTCTATGAATTCGGTCATCAACAAGAGCACATTGTTTTACAGTCATCACTAAACCATGTTAATTTACAGGTAATCTAGACATGAGTTTTTTGTTACTATACGTTTATTATACATGTCTATGTGACGTGGATAAATTGCAAGACTTAAAAAACAAAAGTAAATGTAATGAGTTCATTATATTGAAAAGGGAGGCAATCATGAAACACGTAACAAATCATCTTACCAAAACAGTGTAATATTGTAAATTAATGTAATTAACTTTACATGTAATCTATCACAAACTTGGACACTAATTGTCCGAAGCTTCTTTCCTTTTCACAAAAGCCGTCAATTATTCTGATGGATGGTTTGTAGCGGCCTTCCTCCTTCAAAAACAAATTAAACCGTTTTTATCGAGCCTCACTTTTCGAAATGGAGTAGTTGTTCTCTTTTCATAATTGGGACCAATGTTCATTTAAGGTTCATTTGTCATTAAAAAAATACTGATATCGTCTCTTTCCTTGCCTCGGATAGTCTTTTAAACACCATAACCAGCCCCGTAATTTGAAGTGGTGCAGTTTGTTTACATGTTAAAATACTCTCGATCTCGATGTAAATTTAACATGCTTTATTTTCCGAGGTTGGTAGCGTGTTTCGGAGAAAGTCTGAGGCAAGTAAAGTGACGATATCAGTAGTAAATTACATGAAGAATTTAATAGTACTAATTGTTTTCAAAGAATTTGCGTATAAATAAGGTTAATTAGTCCAAAACTAGCACACGTTTTTCTGCGCATTAAATAATACAATTTTTTTTCAATGGGCGGCACTGTAGCTCTCAGGTCGTCCATCCGATTTTTTTTTCAAAACGGGAGCTACAGACGTGGAAATAATACAGCAAAATTTTGGTACAATGTCGCACTATCTTTGTCTAAAACGCATTGCACTTTTCCGACAGAGGTCGGAATTTTTATTTATTAATTTTTTTGTGTCTAAAAGAACCGATGAATAGCTAATAACCCTCTTTATTTTAGTTGACTTCAATTTTTTTCCACTATGCATTATTAAAATTCATGTTTTATACGCAGACGTAAGGTTTAGATTTTTGGCAGAATTTATAAGCTTTCCTTTCACCTTCTTGAACTTCAATGTTTAAAATTTCAAGACTGTGATTTGGAATTTGTGTCAGCACATAAACATCTAGGTATTACTTTTTCACAAGATCTTGGCTGGTCAACATACGTCGATTTTATGATTGCAATACCTACAAAAAATTAGGATTATTTTAAAAATCACAATTCAAGGTTAGTCGAAAACTTTATCCTTATTATATACTTATTTTATAATACCCCAGTTGGAATATGCATCTGAAGTTTTGAGTGGCTGTTCGAATTACGATTCGGACAAGCTTGAAAAATTACAGTTAGTAGCAGCGAGAATAGTTACAGGGCTGACTTCAATAGCATCGCGAGACTCTTTATATCAAGAAACTGCTTGGGAATCACTTCTTGATAAAAGAAAAGAAAAGCTAAAACAACTATGTATAAAATTAATCACAATTTAGTGCCTGATTATCTTACTAAAATGTTTCCAAGAACTCGCTCGCATGACTCTTCTTATACTACAAGACAATCGCAAAATTACAGTATTCCAAAATGTTGACTAAATATTTATAAATCGTCTTTTGTTCCAACAGCCATAGATTTGTGGAATGCTATACCTTTAGAAATTAGAAACTTAATTAAACATTAAAATCTTTTAAGAAAAGTTGTCTGTCTTCTATATCTCAACCTCCATCATATTTTTCATATGTAGAGCGTAGCTACTGGAATGTAATTCACACTAGACTTCGACACAATTGTATATTGAAAAAAGATTTATATAGATGCAAAATTATTGATAGTCCTTTATGTTCAAGTGGAAAAGTAGAAGATGCATATCATTACTTTTTTTCTTGTGCAAAATATAATATATTCCACGAAATGATTTATTCAATGTTATCTTTAGAATAGAAAATGTACATATTATCGACACTCATGGTTTGTTATGGGGAGATAACTCCATCAGTATTACAGAAAATGAAAATTTATTTTTTTACGTGCAGCTATTGAGATCTGGACGGTTTTCACATGTATACAATTAGATATAAATAAATCTATTATAGTTTTCTTTTTGTTTTTGTCGATGTATATCTACTTTGGTATAACTTCAAACAATGGTATTTTATTATGACCTTTGATATTGTCAATTTTTCGTTATAGTGTAAATTTTGTGTCAAAACTTCACATGAGAGGGCGTTTTAAGTTTGCAGAACTTGTGCCCGACCCTTTTGTATATACAATCTTTACAATAAAATATGTTCAAACCAACTATTCCTATGAGAATAAATGAGCTTCCAAACGCTAACAAAACTTCAGAAAGCATTATCAAATTCCATCAACAATGCATTAATAATCTATGCCAGTATATTTTTGAAGTCCTATTAAACAACAGAATTATATCTTTTGAAATATATGAATAGCATTCGATTAGCAAAACGGTCGTCAAGTTTAGAATTCGAGGAGTACGATCAGTAATTAGGACCCTCTCTGCGAGCGCTCTATAGTGATAGCGCATACTTCGAATTCACCCACAGGGTGCCTTTTATCAAAGGGTATAACCTTGACGTTTGTAGTACAAGATTCAAGGTCATATCGGATGACACATAATTAAATAGTCACCAATGTAGAAATGAACTGTAAATGACAGATAACTGAATCACCAATGAATGGTTATTTCAAGGTGATAGCGTGGTTATTTAAAAATGGCTAATTGATCAGTAAAAGGTTACTGAATAGTCACGTAAAAGTGACAAAATGGTTATTTAAGAATGACGGAATTATCACTGAATTGTTTCTTAAAGATGACTGAATGATGACTTAAAGGTAACTTAAAGATCACTGAAAAGTAACTGAATGGTCACTGAAAGGTAACTTAATGGTCACTGAGAGGTCATTGAAATGGTAACTTAATGGTCACTGAATGGTTTCTGCCATTCAGTTGACTGAATGATAACTGAATTGTAACTGAATGCTGATGGAAAAGTACCTTGTCAGTGACCATTCCATAGTAAATCAGTTACCATTCAGTCATCATTCAGTTCACTGAATGGTCGATTTTCATCCTGTGTTCACTTACAGGGTGCCTTTTATCAAAGGGTATAACCTTGACATTTGTAGTACAAGATTCAAGGTCATATCGGATCACACAGAAATCCTTTTTTAAAGAGCATATATACTTTCAACTTAGCCCTATTTGGTTCATACTTCACATAAACAGAGCTTTTGGTTAATGGTGTGCAGTGACTTTGAACCGTTAATGTGAATGTCAAAGCGGATATCTATATAACCACTTTTAGAATGTAGATTATATTCCATTTTGTTTTTTATTCTATTGTCCATTATTTAAGCGGGCCCTTAGAAATGGTCACCAATCTCAATGTTGTCTAGTTTGGTCTATTACTGTCAGAGAATCTATTAGTGTGTGCATACACATTTTTAACCAGAAAACAGCGTTATATACCAGGTATATTTAGATGCAGCAGGTGCAGCAGAAAAAAATATTTTGAAAAGATTACTCCAGATCGATCGGCCGCATTGCTACCACCTTACCAACACCTTACCAAAATTGATTATCAAAACTATAAAATGTAGTTATTATGCTAGAGCGATCTACCGCATAGTTGTAGTGCTAGATTTTGTTTTCTTTGTATTGACCTATGTAATTTATTTTTTGCAATTGTGTCCTGTAGAAAGTATTAGTTGTCCCGAAAATTTTACTGTTAGCTATTATCAGTGCTTTATATATATATATATATATATATATATATATATATATATATATATATATATATAAATTACGATTTACTGCATGTTCACACAAGACTGAACCTCTGACATAATTGTGTATAACCATACTTTTAGATTTTTTTTACATGTGTGGGAGTAGAGAAGAAGGGTTTTAAAGGTTTGATCTTTTTGCGAATTTGGTTCCGCCCATGATTGAGGGGCTGATAAGGTCAATCTTCTTATCCTGGAAATTCTTCAAACCAAAATGATAACAATAATTTTGAAATTCTTAAATAAAGCTAAAAATGTGTTTAACGGACGACGCAAGACGATGTACGAAGACCGACAGCAATACATGTCGGTCACCTGAGTGACCTAAATATGCTACAATGACATTTTTTAGTTTATTCATTTTGCCAATTTTTAGCTCAAATTGGCTGTGAACTTGAAATGTGTGTATCTTTAAAGCTGCTTGGTCCAATTTTATAAAAATTCTGTGTATGCTTTTAAACGATGTTTATGCTAAGTGTGTACATAGTAATGGACATTGCAGTAGCTCTACCGGTCAACTATTATTCAATGAAAAAACATGTCGTTTGTTTTTGTCGTTTGTTTTTACAAAACAAACGAGATAAAAAGGGTATTGCGTTATTTCGCCTCATATTGGAATTCGCCCCTGGCGTCGAGGCGGGGATAGTTGTATTAAGACTTTAACTTTGCTTTTAATAGAGTCTAGATGTGAGTAGTGTTCTAGCAAATTAAAAATTAACTTGTGTATATTTTGTTCACTATTATTTTTAAAAGTTTTTATGTTTACAATCGATGCATAACATCCGAATTGAATAAACCCAAGCATTGGGAGGAGAACGAAACCAAACGGATTCCTTTCCTAAACATTCCCATGATGCATTTTTGTATGCGCATAAATAAATTACTTTTAATTAGTTTGAATATTTCTAACTTTGAAAGGAGATCGATTCTGCTGGTGTAAATATGTGAAAGTCTATAACTTTCTAAGATAATTGGATTTTATGGAAAATTATTTGATACTGGAATATCTAAATAAAATCGGACCATGCAGCTTTAAGCAAAAAGATAAACCAATATACTTTATCTTGGATTTTTTGCTGTAACAAACCATTTCACTGCCATATCAAAAGTGCATTGCAGGCTAAAAGAATGCAATTTCAGAAGTTCTGGAGGGAGAAGCACAACCAAGCTAAAAAGAAATACTCTGATAAGCTAAAATAAATATCAATATTTAGTTAAGAAGGCACAACGGTGAAAAACCTTTCAATTGGTTTTCATTGATATTTATTTTTGCAAAATTAAGAGACGTCCTCTCTCGGGTCCTTTGTGCTGAAAAGATCTCTAAATTTATCAATAATAAAGATTTAGAACATACTTATACCTCCGCTCCGAAGCAGAGGGGTATACTGTTTCAACCTTCTGTGTCTGTCTGTCTGTCTGTCTGTCTGTAAGAAATTTCTGTCACATTTTTCCCAGCAACTTTTATTCACAGATGCTTATAACTTTTTAACACTCTTCCTTTAAATGTGTCATATGGTTTAATTCGTTTTGTACCAATCAGACTTCGACGTTTTGTTAAATGGCGAATTTGTTTATTTAAGCCTAAATTTTCAAGAGAATGCATTGGTCAAAACTTTATCTGCAACTAGTCAATGAGGATGGTTGAAATTTTAACACACTCTTTGTTTAGGCATGGCATATGATAAGATTCATTTTTCAACAAATTCGATATCAACTTGCTGTTAATTGTCAACTATACTTATGTTGTATATTCACTTCATAGTGGGGGCATAACTAGTGAGAATTGGCTTACAGGTATCTTGTTTTATACATTTTTTTGTTTTTTCATACATAGTATATATATCTTTATCAATATGAAAAATTTCTGTGAAAAACAACAAACAAATGCTACATACCAAAATGAGTAATATAAGCAAAAACATCATCTTTTTTTTACAAAAAGGATGTTAACGATGAAAAATAGAACCTTAAATATATTTCTGATTCCAATTTAATATTTTTTCCCAAACTGGATTTCTTTCAGTTGAAGAAAAACATTCGAGATTGTTTTTCAGCTTGTTAAAAAATCGCAATGAATAGTGATTATGCAACATTGAAGCAATTGCCTTGAAATTCTTTCTATAACTCGTTAGTTATTGACATGAAAGTGTCGTTTTCTCACTTGTTTGCAAATTATTTTAATCAAATATGTATGTTTTCATTTCTACCAATAGTCCTGATTTGGAAATGTTTGTTTGACATCCAAATTAATGTTTATTTACAACAACTGAGGTGTTTGTTATATATGACAAACAAACAAGATATATGTGAGCCAATGCTCACTAGTGCACTAATGATATCCTCGCTCTGCTTTAAGCAAGGTCGACATTTGACAGAAAGTTGACGTCCGATTGGTACAAAAATAGATCCCAAAGTATGGCATGCCTAATCAAAGAGTGTGTTAAATTTTCAAGCACCTGCAATGAATGGTTACTGAGAAAATTTTGACGAAATTTTGTTTGAAAATTTAGGCTAAAATAAACAAAGTCGTCATTTAACAGGAAGTGGCATTCGATTGGTACAAAAATTGATTCCAACATAAGGCATGCCAAAACAAACAGTTCTTAAAATTTAAAGCACCTGCAATGAATAGTTGCTGAAAAAATGCGACAGAAAATTTTGTTACGGACAGAAGGACGGACAGACACAGGCACACAAAAACAAAACAGTATATCCCCTTCTCCGTGGCGGGGGATAATTACCAGAGTGGACTTGTTAATGGAAAAAAATCAAAGATAAAACAATGGCACAATGAAAGAAAAAGTGAGCAAGCTAACACACCCAACACTTAACACATTAATTGACTATGATACACAATAAATGGCAGGTTATGCAATTAAAATATACACAAAATAATTTACGTATAAAGGGACAAAAACCCTTTAATGAAATACAAAGTGATCAAGCTCACATACTTTACGCTCCCCCATTACTTGACAACGATAGACAAAATAAATGGCAGGGTAAAATTTTTTAGATATACAAAATATTTTGATAAAGGACACAAATTGCAAAAATTCATCAGATGACATATGCATATATGCACATCTGTCCATTTGTCTTATATAAATAAAAAAAATTAAACTTTAAAAGGGTTGAAATATCCAAAAAAATAACGGAATCGAAATTTCTTTGTAATATGCACATCTAACTATCACCGGGAGAAAAAAAAGTGTTTCTATATATTATCCGGCGACAATTAGACTACAATGATCTAGATGGTAAAAAGCACTTTATTTGAACTTTAGGTCGGTAGGGCGAGTTCTGGAAATCCAAAAACTACACCCGAACAATCCGAAGCCTAATTCTTGACTGACAATAATGATGAACAAATGAAATAAATAAGAATTGTAGACAATAGTAATTAGCACTATTAGCCTGAGTGACATATGACACGGAGTAAAACTTCAATTTGAGTGAGTCAATTATGTTAAGTCCAAGTTCAAGTTCATTTATTTCACTCAAAACATATAATGTTACATGAGGTGCAGAAGAATTTTATACAAAAGTTTAAGAAAAGCAGGATTTACAAAAGAGAAACAAAAAAAAAATAAACAATGTATTTTTTATAGTTGTTACGTAGGATGACCGAGCAAATCAAATAGTTTACTAATTAAAGTACACATTTTCATAAGAATTACATGGTTTGAAGATGACATAAGTGTTCTAAATTTTAAGGTGTTTGGGATTTTAAGATAATAATTACTAAACAATTTTTTCCTTACATGTGACAATGCACTACATTCTATAACATAATAGAATTCATCGCCAATTTCATTGGCTTCACATACGCCGCACTTGCGGTCTTCACGTGGAGTATTGTTCCACCTACAAATTTCTGTAGGGAGGTGATGGTTTTTAGTTCTATATTTAACAAATAAGTTTCTTAATTTTCGTGGAAGTGTAGAAAATCTTCTTTACAACAAAAATTAGATTTAAATATACGATTTATAGCACCATTTGAGGAACTATCTAGTTCACTATTCCATTGTTGGACAAATTAATCTTTAAGATTTTGTTTAACAATATTTTCTAACCATT
This sequence comes from Magallana ariakensis, assembly GCA_020458035.1. Lineage (NCBI taxonomy): Eukaryota > Metazoa > Mollusca > Bivalvia > Ostreida > Ostreidae > Magallana > Magallana ariakensis. The sequence continues at coordinate 21,216,666 of CM035815.1, read as the reverse complement.
TTACGTTCATACGATTTTGCTGGTGCCATACATAGGATAAGCCACAGCTATCAAAAATGTTTTTTTTATACAAACTATCCACCTATTATTGATTTCACCTCTAGTGTAACAATTGTAAAGATACATATACATAGTTTTATATAACTTTTTCTCTTGGCATGAAATCATCTTTGCCCAAAATCCAATCATTCTCGTATAAATTGTTATATATAATGAAAAGGACCTGTCTCCCCATAAACCATAAAGCTGGGGGTACTACTTTTCAAGTTAAGTATGTGTTTAAGAAACCTTAAATGTACACGCTCGATAACATCAATATTTTCGTAACCCCAAATTTCACAAGAGTATAGTAAAACTGGTAAAACAACCTTGTCAAATAAGTCTAATTGAATATCAAAGGACACGTCAAAAAATCTAATTTTTCTAGTAACACCATACATAGCTTTCTGAGATTGAGTACACAAGTGTTTCTTGGCTTTACAAAAAAGAGCCAGATCGGGAAAATAGTATTCCTAGGTAGTTATACTACTTCTAATTTATCACTATTGTACATACATGAGCACTTAGGAGTAGGTCCTTTGGAGAATATCATATTTTTGGTTTTTTCACATTAACTGTAAGTTTCATACGGAAGCCCATTTAGGACCTATCAAAAAATATTTTTGAATTTGATATAACGAATTCTTGAATTTGTTAAAACAAATTTAAATCGTTTAAACAAATTGTGGAATCCGTAATAACGAATTAAATTTGTTATAACAAATTTTAGGAATTCGTTATAACGAATTTAATCTGTTATAACAAATTTTATGAATTCGTTTTTACAAATTTTGAAATCTGTTTTAACAAATTAAATTTGAAATAACGAATTCTTGAATTCGTTATTTCAAAGCTATAATTCGTATTTTCGGCTTTTAAAATCTGTTTAAAAAACGTATTTTCATCCAATTTGTGATAACAAATTTTATATATTGCGGGAACAAATTAAACGGGGTGGACTTCGTTTGTTCCATATAGGCGTACGTCGAAGTGCGCTGATCAATTGACCGACGTCAAAAGGCAAAATTGCAAATGAAGTAAACCGTTGCAAAAACAAAAATGGAGGAACATATTGTCACAGCTGTTGGTGTAACCATGGTAACAGATGTAACAATTCCAAAAGACACCTTTCTTTATGGGCTTTGCTAGAATTCCTACATAGATATGTAACAACGCAATTTCACCAAAAGTACCAGGAAATACAGATTTTTTTACGGGTTTCTACGCAAATTTCAAATCAATGCTATCAATCAATAAACATGCTAAGTTATTAACAAATATCTGCATTTTTCATCTCATTACATTACCAAACTGCAAAATTACGTCATAGTTAAAAAAGCGGTCAATTCCACGTCGGTCTGGTATAGAATTGATAATATTTTATATAACGTAACCAGGCATTATAACTAGGATGTAGGCATGCGTGACCCAACTTTCCATCGGAATCGGTAAACGTTTAGAAGGAAATTCGAAAGCTTTTTGGAGGGACTTTGAACTTATATATATGCAATAGAAAGGAAAAGGAAAATGCAATTTTTGTATCATATAGTCATTAAAAGTGATAAAAAGTGTTATGTATATTTGGTTTTACACCTAAATATTTGAGCGGACAAAAAAAGAATTGCTACCAGAAAAAAACCAGACACATAGCATCAGAGGAAGGGGGCAGCTCCCCCTCCCCCCACTTGTTCTTGCAGCAAACACTTTTCTTAAATTTACATATAAAAAAGTGAATTAACAATGGAGTTGCCACCAAAGTTTGTTGGGAGCATATCAAAAATTGAAGTGGAAGGGTGGAAATAAACAGTGAAATTGAAGATAAAGGTACACTTAGTCCCCCTTCCCCCACTGATTAGGATTTTTAAATTTTTGAGAAGTATTTTTTTTTTGCATGTCAAAATTTTTTGAACAAAATATCATGGTTTCATTACAAACCGTATACCAGTTAAAAAAGACTTGGTTTTATATACAAACCAACATTATCTCTTGCATTTTGTGCCGTTCACAAGGTTCTATAAACAACTAAGCTCGGATTCAATTATAAATTTAAGGTTAGGAGGGTGAGTTGGATAATTCATTTTGTTTTTCTTTTTCTCAGGGGTAATTAGAGGGGGTGGGTGGTTGGGATGGTCAGGACTCCGACCCCTTGTAGATCTATCCATGACCCATCACCAGGGTCTGTATGCCAACAGGTTTTTTATACACATAATAAGGGTCATTATACGTATCACCTTGGCTTTTAAACCTATCACAAGGTTCAGTAAACCTATCACCAGGGTATGTGTGCCCATCACCAGGGTCTGTGTGCTTATCAACAGGGTTTCACTGCCCATCACCAGGGTCAGTGTAGGTATCACCAGGGTCTGTATGCCCATTACCAGAGTCAGTTTACCCAAACACCAGGGTCTATATAACCATAACCAGTCAGTATACCCATCACCAGGGTTTCAATACCTATCAACAGGGTTAGTGTACGTATTACCTTGGTCTGTTTGGCCAATCACCAGGGTCTCAAAACATATGACAAGGGTCAGTGTGCGTATCACCAGGGTATGTGTTCCCACCACTAGGGTCTCAATGCATATCACCAAGGTCAGTATACATATCATTAGGATCTGGGTGCCCATCACCAGGGTCTCAATTCCTATCTTGTGATAGATATTGAGACCCTTGTGAGGTGTATACTGACTCTGGTTTTGCGTATACAGACCCTGGTGATACTGACACTGACCTTGATTATAGGTAAACTGATTCTGGTTATGGGTATACAGACCCTAGTGATGGGCACACAGACCCTGGTGATATGTACTCTGACCCTGGTGATGGGCACACAGACCCTGGTGATGGGCACACAGACCTTGGTGAGGGGTCATGGATAGATCTACAAGTAGTCGGTGTCCTGACCACCCTACCCCCCATAACCCCTGACAAGAAAAGAAAAACAAAATAAATTATCCCTCTCTCCCCCTCCTAACCTTGGATTTTTTTAATTGAAACTAAGCTTAGGTGTTTATAGAACCTGGTAAATGGCACAATGCATGAGATAATATTGGTTTATATTTAAGTCCAATTCTTTCTTACTAGTATATGTAACGAAACCATGATATTTTCTTCAAACAGGGAGCATAGTAGAAAAGTGGAAAGGGAGGAGACTCACCCAACAATTTTTTACATGAAAAAAAAAACTTCTCAAAAATTCGAAAATCTTAAACCGTGGGGGTAGCTATAAAAAGGCTAAGTGTACTTTAAACTTTAATTTCACTGTTTGTTTCCTCCCGTTCATTCCCGTTTACATGCTTTAAAAATGTTGGGGGCAACTCTATGTTAATTCACTTCTTTATATGTAAATTTAAGAAAATGTTTGCTTCGAGCAAAAGTGGGGGGGGGGAGACAGGCCTGCCCCTGTCTTCCTGCAATCCCCCCTTCTTTGAAGCTACGTGCCTGTTGTTTTCCTGTAACATTGCTTTTATTGTCCTCTCAAATATTTGATTAATTTATTTTTAGTATAAACGAAATGTACATAACATTCTTATCACTTTTAATGACTATATGATATAAAAATCGCATTTTCCTTTTTTTTTATTGCCCATATATCAGTTCGAAGTTCCATCAAAAAGCTTTCGAATTTCCTCCCAAACGTTTACCGATCCCGATGGGAAGTTGGTTCACGCATGCGCACATCCAAGTTATAATGCCTGGTTATGTTATATAAAATATTATCAATTCTATGCCGGACCGGCGTGGAATTCGCCGCTTTTTTAAGTATGACGTAATTTTTACAGTTTGGTAATGTAATAAGATGAAAAATGCAGACATCCTCATTGATTGATAGCATTGATTTAACAGATTGTTGAAATTTTGCGCAGAAACCTGTAAAAAAAATCTGTATTTCCTGGTACTTTTGGTGAAATTGCGTTGTTACATATTTAACAGTTCCTATTTATGTAGGAATTCAAGCAAAGCCCATAAAGAAAGGTCTCTTTTGGAATTGTTACATCTGTTACCATGGTTACACCAACAGCTGTGACAATATGTTCCTCCATTTTTGTTTTGACACCGGTTTTCTTCATTTGCCATTTGGACTGAAATTTGTTATCACAAATTGGATGAAAATACGTTTTAACAGATTTTAAAAGCCGAAAATACGAATTATAACTTTGAAATAACGAATTCAAGAATTCGTTATTTCAAATTTAATTTGTTAAAACAGATTTCAAAATTTGTAAAAACGAATTCATAAAATTTGTTTTAACAGATTAAATTCGTTATAACGAATTCCTAAAATTTGTTATAACAAATTTAATTCGTTATTACGGATTCCACAATTTGTTAAAACGATTTAAATTCGTTTTAACAAATTCAAGAATTCGTTATATCAAATTCAAAAATATTTTTTGATAGGTCCTAAATGGGCTTCCGTAGTTTCAAGTTTTTACAATATAAAAAAAACTCGTCCAGCGCATGTGTAAATCTTGGGCTGACTCTGTTAGTATGACAGTGTCGTCAGAATAAAATAAAATAAAAAGTTTACTGTAAACCAGCAACTTTTCTTCTAAATCATTTCTGATACTACTTACATATCATAAAGTTTTCTATATCGTTGATATACATGATAATAAAAAGGTGATAGGTTTTCTCCTTGACGTACGCCAAGGTTACAAAAGAAAAAAGGTGAAGTTTCGTCATTCAGTTTTACTTTTGACTTGATACCGTTGTACATGGGTTTTTTTTAAATGTAAGACATTTGCCAGTTATAGCATTTTTATATATTTTAAATCATAAACCTTCGCGCCACACAATGTCAAATGCTTGCTTGAAAACAATAATAGCACAAAACAATTTCTTTTTACAGTGCATTAAAGTTTGTGACAAAAAATGCAATAATATAATGTTATCAAGAGTAGAATATCCTTCCCTAAATCCAGACAGGCAACCACTAATTAGGTTTATATCATCAGAATACATTTCAAGTCGACTGCTTAAAACGCTTGTAAAAAGTTTTCCAAGACAGCTTAACAAAGTAATAGGTCTTTAATTCTCCGCTTGTGTTGGGTCACCTTTAGTTTTATACACGGATTTAACTATACCGATTAACCATTCATCAGGTACTATTTCTGTGTCGTAAATAATATTAAACTACATCACATATACAGGTAAAAATATTACAATTGTTGATACAGTATCTTCATACCATACTTGATCACAACCCGAGGATTTGTTGATTTTTAACTTTTTAACAGCGGAGAGGATTTCGTTCTCGGTAATAGTACTATCAAGAAACTCACAACTAGTTTCCTCACACTCAAAATTTGGTTGCTCCATATTATTACTATCGGTGCATTCAGTTTCATTCATACTCCGCAAGAAATCATAAATATCATCAATATTGACAGCGCATTTACTAACTTGATTCGATGCATTTAAAATATTCCAGAAGTCCCTACTGTTTTAACTGCGAACATTTTTTTATTTCTGAGATAAATTGGCATTGTAATCTTTAATACATCGGTCTAAAGTTGTCTTGTATTCTTTGTTTTTTGTCCTGAGAGAAGCTTTGGTTTCATCGGACTTATATTTATGGTGGGTTTTCTTTGCCAAATGGAATTTTCTTCGTGCCGTTTTGCAACTTCTATTAAAGCATGGTTTAGATTACTTTCGTCTTTCAATATATAATTGTTTCTAGTACCAAAAGAATTTTTTGCTGCATTATGAAAAGCGTCTCATATCTTATTCATTACGGAATCAATGTCGTCTTTTCTAACCTCGCCTGGAGCCTGTTTCATTAAATATAGCTGATTTCGTACGCTTTCTATATCGCTTCTTTTTGGAGCCCCATATTTAAAAGAAAAACACATTGAAATTGGATTATGCACATCTGAGTACAGATTACAAAGTAAGAGTTAATTTAAAACTATTAAGCAATTACACCTTACGTAAACACATGTTTTGGAATAAATGTTTTAAGAGATAAAATGTGATATCTAGCAATTTAATAACAAAAAAAGAATGTAAATTTGAAGTTTTATACAAAATGTCTTGAATAATAGTTCATTGAAATTTTACTCCATGAAATAATCATTATGTCTTTAATACCTACAAAGTTTTACAAAATTCTGTGCAGCGGGTTAAAGAGGCATGGTAAAGATTTTGTTCAAATTTTATTTTTCTATTTTTATTGGTTGCAATGCTCAGAAATGCATTTCTAATGATAAACCAAAATGTGAGTGTCGGTTGTTGAGTTATAAGAAAGATACAGAACTTACAATTCTTTTTAATGTAAAAAAAAAAGGCTCGTGACCTGTTTTTGTTTACATTGGTTCAATATTCTAGTAAAAGATCTTTTAAAAGCTTATTTTTTTTATCTTCTAATTCGTTTTAAGCATAAATAAATAGTTCCTCGTGTTTATCAAATTCTAAAAGTGGTACATTCAAAATGTAAACAAACACTTGACTTTGTTTACATGACGGAAAGAATTGTAAGCTCTGTATCTCGTTATAAACAAGACGACTGACACTCAATCTTGGTTGACTAAATGAAATGCCTTACTGAATCATTGTAAACATTTAAAACTGAAGAATAATATTTGACCAAATTCGTGACCATGCACCTGCAAGCTATACACGCTATAATTGCGTCAATTTTGAATGACAGTGACAACGCATGTGTTCGTTTACTTCTAAAAGTTATCTCTATTCTGTAAAATACAATGGTTAAAATAAAATTTTGAATGTTTATTTTTCTGACCTGAATGTAATGCCTCTTCACGAATATTGATAAAGGAAGCGCGAGACTGACCTCATTGCACATGTCCGCGGGAAATCAGGTGGCCGTTATTGTTTGCTTTATTACATATCCGTCTCTATTTTGTATACATGTATGCTTAACAGTTGTTAATTTGAACTATGTACATGTATTTTGAGTTTAATACCTTTGTCATTTACAGAACCGTTACTTTTGAATTTTACTTACAGACATATCCTTGGTCTCATTTGAAAGTTCATTACAAGCACTAACAAAATATCACAGAAAATATATAAGGTAGCTTGTTTACAACGTACAACGACCTGCAGCAAATGAATCTTAGTCTCAAAAATGACAACTACCTGCTATTTCAAGCCCTCCTATTTCTTTACTTCCTGCAGTACTTCTATATTCCATTATTGAATTTAAACAGTGATAAATATACTTTAAAATAATCATTATTTCAGCAATTAATTCAGCAAAGTACTTAAGCCAAACGTTTTTCTGCTCGGCTCAATCTTAACACTCAAGTATATATTTACACTTTTCTGATATCAACATGAAAAAAATGACAATAACAAACCGTCAACCATCTCAAAAATCCATAAAACGAAATTCAAATTCAACGCAGAGCAACACGGACCTCCAAAGAGATAAAGATAGGATCAGGTGCCTAGGAGGGGTGAGCATCCTCTGCTGACCGGTCACACCCGCCGTGTGCTCTTTGTCATAATCGGGAAACAAGAGGCCCATGGGGCCACATCGCTCACCTGAGCAACAATGACTTTATATGGGCATTCAAAGAATATTGTGCCATATGGCCCTTCGGTTGAATAACCAAAAAACCCATAAAGTATCCAAATTTTACACTTATTTTTGCATACACCTAATCTTTGACATTGTACCTTTATGAAATACCATATTTACCGAAAATAAGATCCTATGCAAGATATCAATCTTATTAAAATTAGATGTTAGATCCGCTCGCTTACTCGCTACACGTTTGTGTAGCGAGTAAGCGAGCGGATCTAACATCTAATTTTAATTAGATTGTGCAAGATATTTAACTAAATTTTTGGTAGGGGTTCACGATTAACCTCCAGTTCCCTTTATTTTAGCCCCCCCCCCCACCACTTTCCTATACGTGAAAGAAGAAAATTGTACCTCAATGCGCTCAATTCTCGAATCAAAAACATTCAAAAATTGAATTGGTCTTCTCTATTAAAAATGACTGTCGTTTACCTGGCGTGATTTTTTTTCGTATGACGTTTCATAACCTTACTCACTTGCCTGATGAATAAACTATAAAACTGAATAATGTTGTAACATGATAATTCTAATCAATGAATTGACAGGCATATCGCGCTATTGTACTAAGGCCCATCCATTATTTTCATCTTCGTTAAAAAAGAACAAATGGCTACAAACAAAGATGCTTTTCCGCTGCAATAATGTTTTAAGAACAACAATAATGCTTTTATCCTCATAAAAATAATGTGTCAGATCTATGGCAAGTGTTTAAAAGACTTCGTTTTTATTTACTTGAGTTTAGAAAACTATCAAAATTGGTGTAGATTATATATATATATAATAATTCATCCTATAAAAAGGGGCACCAGAAAGTAGTTACTGCATATCATCCTTTTAGCAAGACATTTCTAATGATTAACCAAAATTTCAGCGTCAATCATAGAATTATTAGGAAGATACAGACCTTGTTTTGAGTCATGTTTTTGTTTACATGCATGAATGTATTACATTCAACTTAAGACTTTTAAACTTAGTATTTCCTATTCAGCATTTAAAATATAAAGAAATTAAAGCATGACCTCAGCTCTTGTACAAACATAGCATTGTGCACAAAGCTCTGTATCTTGCTTATAACTCGAAACTTGACTCTTAGATAGGTCAGTAAATTATAGAAAATTGTAAACAATTAAAACAAGAAAAAATGCACTGAAAACAAAGAAAGAGCACAATTTATTTATCATCATAAAAATACCTACCAGTATACATGTATATTTCTATCAGCGAAAATAATTTCCGTTTAGACTGAAAATGCTGAGCATCTTAAAGGGACTTAGACACGATTTGAGCTCAAATTTTTCAAAATTTATTTTTTTCATTTTAAATGTCTAGAATGGTCAATATGGATGTTTTTATTGCTTTGTCAATATTTGAAAGTCAAATATTTTGTTACAAGTGAGTTACAGAGGTTAGAATTCTTTGTTTTGTAAACAAAGATCGAGTCCTGTTATTGTTTACATATGTGTTGTATTGGTTTAAGTTTCAATCTAATGTTGCTTTTTGTTGTTGATAAAATTATTTATGAACAAATTGAATCAGTTTATCTTGTTTGCCACAAGTTATTTTGTTAAAGAAATGGTAATTTCTTTACTTTACATTATTTGTAAACAAATATAAGACTCGAGCTTTGTTTACATAACAACCACTTCTTTCCTCCGTATCTCGCTTGTAACTTGACTTCTAGCATTCAAATTTTGATGAATCATTCAAAATACACAAGTAAACCATTTTGTACAAAAAAAATTAAAATAAAATTTTCATCTCAAATCGTGTCTAGGTCCCTTTAACAAATCACGTTGCATTATTCAATCATTACGTAGAGATCGTACCGAATTACGAATAAAATGAATAGTACAACTGAATTTTATTTTATATGTTGTTAATTCATCAGATTGTGCTCATTTTGCGCAGGTAAACAATCACCTGTCTGATTTACCGAAGTCTATGTTTGATTTGATACGTAAACATTCCAAAATACAGGCGATAGTTCCCCTCCAATTAAAAGGCATAATTAACAAAAATGAAACTAAAATCAAAACAAGCTAAAACCATCGTCACAAGTGAACATGTCAACGCATTGAAATATTAAACCTCAATTTTCTTCACAAAATCGGCACAATTTTCAAATATTCCCTTCGCACGTAAACTGTTGCACAACAAGCAAATTCATCTTTGTCAGTTTGATCAGTTTTTGTGCGTGAAACATGGCTGCTCCAAACAAAACCTGCTTTTCGATATACGAAATACCGAACCCGAAGTTATTAACTGATCGACCCCCATTCTTTCTTTGCTATTATTTTCGTAAATTACTCAAATTTGAAACAGAATTAGCCCATGATTTTTGCAATTTATATTTTTCTTTTCCCAGTGAACTTGAAAGTATTTTTCTTTACAGACGGACGGACGGACAGACAGACAGACAGACAGACGGACGACGGACAAAATGTGATCAGAAAAGCTCACTTGAGCTTTCAGCTCAGGTGATCTAAAAACGGAAAGGTCCGTAGACAATTAGATGATTAATTATGGTCTAACAATTAGTATGAAAATGTCAGTCAGCATGCGACCTAGTGGAAGATTGTATTTGCTGACAAGGTTGTTGTATCGACCATAGAACTTACGAAAAAATTACTTCAAATGAGATTGTTGATAGTCCTGTTTTATCAACTTGTTTGTCAGTATCTTGCCTCGCCTTAGAAACTGTTCATACGAAGAGCATGCCCTTGCGTATCGAATTAACTGAGAGACAAAAACACCGTATGCAGTTGATGAAGGTACATATTGCTACATAAGTAGGGAAAGTTGATTATAGAAAAATTGAAGTCATCGCGTTTATCATAAAATTTTGTTGTTAGGTTACCTTCAATGTCCATTTGCAGTAAAATATCCAAATATGAAACAGATGACGCAGACTCTGTGGTATCTTTTATTTCAAGTTCACTGGGATATATCGAGTCGACGTAAGTATGGAAATAACATATGTTAATTGATAATACGTCGTCGATATACCTGAATGTTGAGTTGAAGGCCACAGCGAGTGATTTATTTTTTCACGTACGAGTTTTTGAATAAATTCTGCTTCATAAGATGTACAAAAATAGGTCTGTTAACAATGGGGCACAATTGGTACCCATGGGAATTCCAACAGATTGTTGAAAGACTTGATTTCCAAAAACTACATAGATGCTGTCTATCAGAAACTCAAGCATCTTTTGAATGTCAACTTCGAGTACTTGTGTGTGCAATCAGAATGGTTTTTAAAAATAAATTTTTATATTTCCAATGACAAGGTAAGCATTCGATTTCCATTTTTAGTGAAGAAACAACTGTCGATGATAGAAAAAAGTCTAGATTTTAATTTGTCATGGGGAATGGTTGTATAAAGCATTGAAAAATCGTATGTTTTGATGCTATTGATTTTGGTAAGATTTTGTGACACCAAAGTTTCTATTAATTCTTTATAGTTTTTTAGTATCCACATCTGATTCATACCACTTCTGGAGTATATTGTTGTACAGTACTTTTGAAGTTTCTCCTTCACTACTGTAAGAATTTTAGTAAGGAGTAGAGAGAGAGAGGTTTGGTAGAACATTAACTGGAACCTGGTATATACAGTACATGTATCTCTGTTTGTAAGGACTTTTGTGAAGCTTTAGAATCCAGTACAAATAAGGTAAATCAAATTCATTTTGTTTTTTGAGGATATTAAAGATATCCATAACCGATTTATGATTTTGAAGTATTTCCTGCTTGGAAAGGCTGCTATGGGTGTAAGTAGGATTACCATGTGTAGAATCGAAACCTAGTTCTTTGAAAATGCAATTAATATAATGTGCCTTACAAAAAAAGACAATGTTGTTACTTGCCTTATCAGAAGGGACCAATACATACTGATCGTGCAATCTGTCTAGTTCTTTTCTCACTTATTAAAAACAGAAGGATAGATGGGTTTTTTTTTTTACCTCTCAGTCGTTTAAAACGAGATTTTAAGGTAAGGTTTGCGGCTTGCACTTTTTAGGAATTGTACCAAAGTTACATACCATTTTGTTCACGATACTAAAGTCTTTTTACTCATGAAATTCAAATGATATTGCCCGTCCCGTTTTATAACTACAAAAGGTCAAAGTTCATGATTTTCAATTTTCATGTTGATGAAATGTAAACAATTTAGTGAAAAAATGTACATTTTATATGTGACTATTTTGGGGGGTTTTATGGCTAAAATGTTCGAAAATAATCTCACTATTTATATCATGATTCATTTTTATTAATTTCTAATGAACTATCTAAAAATAGAATAAAATACAACAAAAGTCTTAATTTTGGACTACTATTATGTAAACGAAAACATCTTATTTGAAACCTTTCCAGGTCCACCGATTTCAGGAAAAATGTATCTTAGAATATGTGTAATCTGCTGTTCCTAAAACACTATTCAAAACCATATGATGCGGACTTCGTTTTTGTGGAAATTGATAAAATACTTGTGTCCTGTTATTCTTTCATTGAAACTACAAAACCCCGCGAAATTAAAAAAAAACCGAAGTCAATTATGACGTCATATAAATTTTGACGCCATAGCTGAAATAAAGGGTTGTTGGTGTTACGTCACAATAAAAATGTGTGAGTTATCTCCCTGTAACCGCAAACCTTACCTTAATATACATCTGATGCTTTTAACCCACTCTGACAAGGTATCAAGTTCTTCTTTTCCAGATTTTGCCCATCGCTTGGCGGAATCTTCAACATAATTCATGATATGTATAAAATTACGACGCCATGTGAAGGATCTAGGCTCCCTAAATTTTGGCCCTTTCATAATAAGTGATCTTTGGTTTTCGTTGTTAACTAAATTGACATCACCAGTAATGACGTCTGGCAGGACTATAGTTGTAGGGTGAAGAAGAACATGAACACTTTGGAGGATTATCTTTCAGATGTTCGATATTAAGGTCTTGTAGAGTTTGTTTGTAATTGAAGAGTTTGGAAGCAATGGTTGAAGTATAATTGTAGGAAATACAAGGGGTTGGCTTTATCTTGAAATATGGCGGAATGCAGGGCTGAACTTTTTTGTGATTAAGAATATTGCTTATATTAACGGCATTGATTCCCTTGATGGCTTACTGCAGTTTGAAAAAATAACGTGGTGCATGAGCAGTATTTTCTGTTTGTGTAGGTCTAAAAAGCCGATGATAAGCAATATCCATAATCATGGATCCGAGTCTGTATTCCGGTGTAGAAAAATCAAAAAGCGATTTTTCCTTGACTTTTTCAAGAAGATTGTTTAACTCTTTCAAAGGGACAGAGTAAAATTGGTGCGAATGTAATGGAGACCCAGTTGTTTATTTACATAAGGTAATAATGAATCAAAGGAAACGTCGTGCATGATGATTTGGTTTGTCGTAAGACCGATGCCCATGAATACGCCTACGTCTCTTGGTGTTGTTAAAAAGTCCCATTACATAAACATTGGTACACTGTGGACTTGAAAGATTCCCCACACTTTCAACGTTATCGTTGCATCCATAAGGAAAGGCCGTACCTAGTTTTCTTATCCCAAGTTCTTCTTGTTGTCTACGGAATGGCGTACCGGTACTCGGCGATGGGCTATTGGTATGATTGTTAATGTTTTCTAGAATTCTAACTTTCATAGACAAAACAGAATGATTAGGGGAATTAAAATGTTTGTATAAAAGCTGCTGACCGCCGTTATTGATTTAAAATCTATGACCCGATATTCGTTTGTTCAGTGAACCTTTGGTTTCACCAACATAGATGAGTCCACAAAGGGCACATTCAATTCCGTAGACAACATAAGAGGTTTTACAGTTCAAATTTTTCCACGTTTTTGGTATTAAAACTATTCCCAGTTAGACTGCTTGTAAAACAGTTCCTTGTGATAAAAATGTCATAGGTTTTACAGTTTTTGGCAGGACATTTAGAAATAGAACACATAGGATCAGAATCTGCAAATATACATGTGAGAGAAAGATTGCATTTGTTTAATAATTGAAGGAACTGTTGTTTTTATACCATAACTGGGAATCTGTTGACTGTACATATGACATCTTTAATATATCTAGGGACAATCCGAGGGACACCAAGTAAACTCCTAGAGTCTGTGTCCTTTATAGACTCTGAGGAGTGACGCCTTATTATATTGGGCGACGCGTCAGCCAGTATGGTAGTGTTATATGTCGTACTGCTCATGAAAGAGGAAGTACCGAACGACAAGAATCCTCGGGGGCAGACTGTCCACCAGCAGAGATACATGTTCGATGGTTACAATGAAACAATGTCAATAACAAACCGTCAACCATCTCAAAAATCCATAAAACGAAATACAAATTCAAAGCAGAGCAACACGGGCCTCCAAAAAGATGGAGGTAGGATCAGGTGCCTAGGAGGAGTGAGCATCCTCTGCTGACCGGTCACACCCGTACATCTGTAGCATTGGTACTTTCATTCTTATACATAATTACATAGATATCGTTCGTCATTTACAAAATTAGCTGGGGAGGGCCTAGTATGGTTTTATCATCGTATCTTCTTTATCTACAATGTATTTCTTCTCTTAAACTACATGTAAGTATGCCTGCGCCATGGACGAGCTTCCCAATAATTGTTTTAAGATGTGTAATTTAAATATTATTATTATATTATTAATTTACAACATGTTTTGCTTTTGGGTGATGTTAACAGTGTATATAAAAACTTGTAAAAAGTTTTGGAACTTGACCCAAATCACAGCTTATTTGTAAATCAAAAGATGCAACAAATTTTCATTGATGTACTATAATTAAAAGTTCATTAAAATGTAAAAGGAATATGGAAATATTTAAATTGTTTCCTTATATGGTAATTTTTGTTTTGCAATCAAATTAAATGAATCCTCATATACAACAATAAACATGATAATACGTCTGCCCAAAACAGGCAGAGAAGACTCGTGAATTGAGAAAATGAGTATGTGAATGATGGTATAAGGAGTGGTGATGTATATTCTTTTTATACATGTACATTGATTTATATGGACAGATCATAGGCGCCAATTACATGTACCTATAAATTCATATTATTACTTCATATAAAATAAGAAGTGTTATCAAGATCAAATATCCAACATTGGTATTTAATAAGTCTCATATTTTAATTCATCTTGCGAACTTTGTTTATATTTTTAACCGGTATAGACCACGATCATCATTTTATTATTTTTTTTAAACATACAGCCAAGTTTAACAGTTACGATGAGTGTTATAATATTAGAAGGTGTCGCTTCAAATACAGTTCATATAAAGTCATCTGAATATCGAGCGAGGTGCTGCGTTCGATAACAACCACAACCATTGAGAGCAAAGAAATAGGAGAGAGAGAAAGAGCTGAATTTTGACATCTCGCGGTGATGAAGAGAGCAATCTGAACGGAAAATCGTATTCGTATCTGTTTGAAAATGACTGAAATGATTGATTCGATAAGAGGTTTTTACAACCATGAAACAGTTTTTATATTCATTGTGTGTGTATAAAAGTCGCTAATAGTTGAGTTTCCTTCTCATTTCAAATCCTACCATTTCTGAGATATTGGCCGATATATTTTACAATATGAACGGATCATGTATAAACAGTTTAAATTATACGTGTCTACTTTTAGAGGAGTTTACCACTTTGGATACAACAAACCAGTCGGGCTATTTACACAGAGATGAAACATTGGCCCAGGTTGAGATTGCGGTACAGGCGGTGATTTTTGTCCTCGCCGTGTTTGGTAATGCTACCGTTTTAGGAGTTTTGTTTCCCAGAAAACGGACACGAATGCATCTATTCATGATGCACTTGAGTCTTGCAGATTTATTTGTGGCTTTCTGTAATGTTTTACCTCAACTCATTTGGGATGTTACCTACGTTTTTATAGGAAACGATTTCTTGTGCCGACTAGTGAAATACTTGCAAATCGTCGCTATGTACGCATCTTCTTACGTGATGTTAATGTCAGCAATAGACAGGTACATAGCAATTTGTCATCCATTTTTCAGTCACAAGATTCGTTCCGGTAAAGTTCATCTAATGGTGTGTATAGCTTGGGTTTTATCTCTTGTTCTTCCCGTGCCCCAAATTTTGATATTTTCCTACAAAGTCCGTGAGGACGGTCAGTACGACTGTTGGGCAACGTTTAACCCGGACTGGACACTTCCTCTCACTATAACCTATTACACCGTGACCGTCTTTTTTCTACCCATCATCATATTAGCTTTTTGTTACGGCCGAATTTGCTACGTCGTCATCAAAAGAAGCAGAAAAAATGACCAGTTTAATCCGACCAGAAAGCCGCCCCCGGTTACTTCCTATCACGAGTGCGTCAATGGGAGGGGAGCACAAGCATTCTGCAAGATAAACGTCAAGATTGTCAAAAAATGCCGTAAAAATGGCATTTCCCGGACAAAAATTAAAACTGTACGGTTAACATTAGCTGTGGTGCTGTGTTACTTCATTTGTTGGACGCCTTTCTTTCTTTTTCAAATGTGGGGGGCTTATGATTCATCGGCACCATATACAAGTAAGTATTCATCCTGTATATCGACTTATGCCTGTGTTTATCATGCTTACATATACATCAGATATATTGAGATCCGTTCGAAGTGTATGCTTTCCTTTCTTTCATACTCGATTTATTACTGTATCCTTTTTAATTCTTTAGCCACAGATACGTTAATAAATGGCTGCTACATGTACTTCTTTACGCATTTTGTGATTCGTTGTGCTTAACAAGTATACATTTAATTTTCAAATACTTCATTTTAGAAAAAAAATCTTTTCTTTTTCGTTCATAGAAAAATGTTTCACTAAATTTGGTTTTTTTTCTGTGATATTTTGTCTGTCCTCTGTAGCATTGCGATAAAAAAAATGTTGTATTCTCGTCTTGTTGTACAAGATCTAGTGTAGACATGTTTAAAATGAAATAAATATGATACCAATATGATTGTATATTACACGAAGAAATCGTATGAAAAAAATGACAGCCGTCATAACGTTTTGAAATTGAATTCCATCTCAGTTTGTGACCGTTTTCCTTCTAACACCTCTTGTACAAAGACTACCTGATTTTATGTCAGAAAAAAGAATAACATGACGTAGTTTATTGTCGTAAGTTCTGGTGGATGTCGGTCTATTTCGTGTATGTGTAAATATGAGATAGTGCTTGTAAAATTTACGTATCTTTTATTACGGATTGGTCTTTAAAAATTAAACCTCTCGCAGCATTCTAGCATTTTAGTTTAAGCATGCCTTTCAAGTAGTCCTGACAGTGACGCTATATAATGCATTTTTTTCTAATTAAAAAATTTTCTGACAGACAGTCAACAAATATTCTGTTCTTGTCGTTTAGTATATAAGTGTGTTAAGTATATTATTGAAATTTTATTATACCCCCCCCCTTAAAAGATAAAGATAGTTATATGCTAAAATAATAAAGCGTATTAATATGTGTATATTATGATGTTATGTCGCTATTTTAAGAATTGTCGGTGATTGTTACATTGAATACATAATTATACACTCTGTAACTTAAAAAATGTCAAAGACTGTTGATTCAAAAAATCTATTCAGTTCAATTTTATGATTGTTATTATTATTATAATATATATATATATATATATATATATATATATATATATATATATATATATATATATATATATACTTTCAATATTCAAACAATTATTTCCCAAACCTATTCACACCCCCAATCCAAGATCCACTCAATATATTGATATGCTGATAATAACCTATAATAATTATGCTGTTGGTGTTGAGAAGAAACGTAATTTAATGCTGGTATATACCACCCTTACCTGTTTCGTATCTTTATCATTTATTTATCCTGAATTTTATTGACAATTAATCTTTTCGGGCTTTTCCCCTAATAAAGCTGCTCATTAAATAGGTTGACAAAACATACACTAATAATTGTACTTAATCCAATTTATATTTTTGTAATGTGCAATATCCTTTTATAAAAGTTTCTTTAACAAAAATAAGACATCTTCATGTAATAATGTGGTTTTATATTTCTATGGACAATGTTTGTAATCATCATGTTGTTCATTATCTTAACTCATGTGGCCTTTCCTATGTCTGGATTAATCAAAGTTTTTCTAGTATCAACTGGCTAAAATCTGTTGTTTAGGAAACTCTCATAAACCAGATTTTACAAGGTTGGTTCAAAAATGTAGAAAATTCCCCCAAATGTTTCAATTCCTGAATTTTCAAGAAAAGCTTTGGACAAGAAATATATCTTACGAAACTTCCAAATGATTTAAGTGTCATATTTACAAAATTTAGAACCTGTAATCATAAATTACCAATTGAAACTGGAAGATGGAGTAACATAGAAAGATGTCTTAGAGTTTGTTCATTATGTAATCAAAACTCATTGGGTGACGAATACCTCTATGTTATGGAATGTCAGGCATTTTCTTTAGTCCGCAACAAGTTAATTGATAAAAAATATTCAACAAATGTTAATACTTATAAGTTTGGGAACCTTATGAATACCATAGATATTGATTTATTGAAAAAGTTGTCCAAATTCTTTAAGAAATATTTAGCTCGATTTATTTAGATTTCTCTACTCTTCCTAACTTGACCTTGCATTTGTACATTTGTAAATTTGTTTGTTATTTTGTACATCATGTACCATCGATATAATTTGAAAGAAATAAACATTCATTCTACAATCAATCATAATATCCATGAACACTATTTTCATTGTAGGTATAAAGCATTAGTTATCATCCTAAGAGTATTGTAAAGTTAATATTCAATGTGTCATCATTGTAGGTAAAGATTTTGTCACCATCCTGCTTTTCTTGTACAATTGATTTTCATTGTAGATAAAGCCTTGTCAACAGCCTGCTGTTTATTATACAATTATTTCCATTATAGACAAAGCAGATGTTTATTGTACGGTTCATTTTCATTGTAGGCAAAGCATTTGTCATTATCCTGTTATTTGCCAGTCTGAACAGTTGTACGAACCCTTGGATCTACCTCGCCTTCAGTGACGGCTTGATGGACAGAATCAGACACTGGAAGTTTAACCCGAAACCGACGTCACACTACGTCACCAGCGGGTTTCCTCTGCAGACGACGACAGAGGGCGCTGTTTGATCTTGAATTTTAAATTAAAAACTTTCATCTTCATGTTCAGAAATTTGAAACTAATGAATAAAAAGGTTGTCTTTTAATTATTAAAGATGTTTACTATTTATATTAATGAGATAAGCTTTAGTATATCGTAATGTATTTCCCAAAAGTCAGGCTCTGTATCCCGAGTACCCAAACTACGTCACCATAAGCAGAAAACATCCCGCGTTTCTCTGTAAATTAGTTTTTGTGGTTTGTCATTTGCAATCACTGAATATAACCTGAAACATTATAATTTATAAAATGATCAACAAAAATATTTTTTATTATTTAAAAAAAGCCCACTGAATACGACGTTTATCACACGTGCTTATCATATCTAATGAACCTAACTCCGTCACCCACGTGCTCTATGATACGCCAAGGAATATATGAAGATACATTAACAATTCAGTTTAAACTCAATTTGTATGTAGGTCAAGTTATAATAAGTAAAAATAGTGCATACAATTTAAATGGTGTTTAATTTCATCGAAATGAAATGACCGCCAGAATTTTAAAACGGGACTTGTAACAACAATCACCATGACCTTTTTAGAATGTATCGATGCCGTTTGATTATTGTCCTTACATATTTCAAATATTTTATATCATTAATGAATATATTTATTTCATGAAAATATTATTTATCTATTACATTTTTTATAAATGTAGCATATTCTAAATAACGATATATCATATTTCTATACCCTGTTTAAGGCAAACATTACGGAGTGAGCGATTTGACGTTATCAACAAGTGTAGTGCATAAACGCTGATGCAGACAAAATATTTAAAAAGGTATTCATAACCTCAATCAAAAATGTATTGCATGTGAAATGTTTGACCTTGATCTCTCTAAAAATGATTGAACACCGTAAATGATCGAAGGGCCCACATGTCAGAGATATCGATATTTTACTACACCCGTGAAAACGTGCTAGATGTTTTCCCGCAATTAATGGTGTATAAATAAAAAAGGTGTAATTCTGTTATGTTTTAACACATTCTTGAATTCAACCGTTGTAATTTGTTGATATTTGATCGAAGATTTTTGACATGCTAAAAATGACGTCATAGTCGCACTTGAGTTCAAACACCGAGGAGTTTCCTGACAGTGATGGAGTTGAGGGGGTATGCGATATACTAGTACTAACAAAGATCTGCTTCTGTGCATGTTTTGTTAATTATAAATACACAATCAACGGCTAGGAGAAACCTACAGTGAATAAAATCAACATTCGATGAAATGAGACTAATTCATTGAAAACAAATTAAATTATTAATTTTGCCCTTTAAAACTATATGATGGTATTTAAGAAATGAACTCGATGTCTACCCAAGTTATACGAGTATAACCTGGGTTGAGGCAGTTTACGCTTTATAATCCGCTTCGCGGATTATAAAAAAAAAGCGTAAATTGCTCCAACCCAGGTTATACGAGTATAACTTGGGTAGATATTGAGTTCATTTCTTATAATTTTATTTTCTGTGATTTACTGTACAAATTGAGTGCGTTTTACTTTTAAAAATAATATTAATCTGTTCAAAATTCAAATGTAACGTCAAGCGGATCAATACGTTTTTGACGTTGGTGCATTGTGACGTGTCTTGTGACGTGCTAACCAGGTTATACAAATTTAACTAAATTTTTCTATACAATCAAATGCCGCGTTACAACCAGAATTAAATTATATATGCATGTAAACATGTTCATGTATACTTTGTCTTCATCCTAGATTATTTTAAAAGTTGCCTTTATATTATAACGTTCTGGCTGGTATTATTGATCTAAAAATAGTTATGTTCATATAGTAAGAAATTCTACAATGCATCTAGAAAAAAAATCAAATGTTACTAAAATCAGAGTAAATTTGGGCCTATACTAGTATTTATGACATAGGCAGACGAAAGAGAATGTCTAAGAATCATGTCCATGAATGTATGAGTTGGACAATCCATACAGCATAATATATTTACACAGCAATTTAACATCAGGATATCTTATTTGAAAAATGTGTCAGTATGGTTTTAAAGTATAAAAGCGTCAGTATTATTTAGTTTTATATTCCCTTTACGAACGATCAAAAACAGTGTGTATGTATCATTGGTGCAATAAATTGTTTCGAAATAATGTAATACATTGCTTCAATTTCGCTCTAATTCATGACTTCATTTAAAGAGGATTAGTTTGTTTCCATTTATCTAAAAAAACCTATCAAACAATCGAAAGAATTGGCAGACAAAGTATTGGATTCACGTTCTTCCAAATATAAAGGCAAGAGCTCGGGATCGTTAGCTTTGCTTTTTACATGAGCAAAGTGAGTAGTGTGTTGTCCGTGATTTTGGATAAAGGACGATAAAAATTGTTGAATAATTTCGTACTTGTATTGAATTCCTGCTATATTTCCGCCTTTGTCGCAGACACAATGGTTGCCCTTCGAGTTAGTTGTTACATCTTACAACTGGTGCACCACGTTTCCGCATGTTGAATTACATTTCACCAAACAATTCAAATCAGCATGCTTGTTTAACATCTAAAATTCTAATTTATAGATTCTGGAGACACACAATTATTTAAATATTAATCTACAATGGCGACATACTTGTCATTTATAGGCATATTTGTTACAATACGTCCGCAAAACAATATTCGTCCTCTGGAGCCCGTTTCTCAAAAAGGCCTACGCCCAGGCGTAAGCTTAGTCCGGACTAAATCAGGGACTAAACCCCAAAAGCAGACTAAGTTGCGTTTCACAAAGAGGCGGAAACTTAGTCGGGACTAAATTTGGGTTTAAATCTACGCCTGCTAATGGGTAGGCGTAAGTTCTTAGTCTGCACACAAAATGACGATTGTTTTGTTTCTAAGGCAAAATAAACAGACAATTTTAATTTTGGGTTTGTTTTACGTGTTATGAAGGAAAACATTCACATTTATTGAAGTATTTGTTCATGTATAACTTTAAAAAAATATACATATTGCTCGATAACTGTTTCTTATTTGCTAAATAAATTAAGATTAAATAAATTTGATAAATAAAGGGCTTAACTCATCAAACATATGTAAAATACATTACTATAATTTATCTTAAGTATGAAGAAATAAATATGGGTGTACCCCGATAACTGATATTAACACAATAATTAAAAAGATGCTATAATTCTAAATTATACAGTACATGTATTCAACAACAACAACACCGAGTATATATATCATATAGATGTATTTAAGTACTGATAGATACATGTAATTGATTTTTTTAATCAATACTCAGCATAAACTTAAGATTTTAATTTAAAAACCTCTTAAATAAACATTGTTCAACTAAGCCTATATTTATCGTCACATCATTTGAAGAAGTACCACATGTATATTTTAGACGAAGTCTGATGCCAATGCATGTATAATGTTTCGAATCAAATTTGAACCTATGAAACAAAACTGATTTCAAAATATTGAGAAAAAACTTATTCAACTCAAAACGTTTATAGTTGTAATTTGTGCTTGTGTGTGATTGTATGTTCCTTACCTACATTTTTTATTATTTCACAACACGAATGTATTCTCATTTTTTTTACTCCAAGAAATTTTACAAAATTTTATGAAAGCTACATGTTATTCTTAATGTAAATGAACTCGCATTTAGGTACAATCTTTTTTAATTTGTTAAAAATATGTTTTAGAATGGAGAGTTTGTGTCAATTTTATTGACAAGCGTTTGTCAAGATTCTTAAAGATTCGTAAAATTTCACGTACACGTCTCCTTGAATTTTCGGAAATCAAATTCATTAATCTTATTAATTCTAAGATTAATTACTAGTAATCAATTGCGTTCATATTGAAAATTGTAATTCTTTTAAAAAAGGTATGGTTTACTATCAGTTGTGGACTTGCAAGGCAAAAGACGCTGTTTTAGCAGTTTTACAACAATGTACATTATTTAAAAATTTAACTAGCTAGCCATACTTATTATATAAACTTATATTCCCCAAAATAACACAAAGCAGATAGGAAAAAGACTCAAATGTACTTGTTAAAACCGCAAAGACCCTAAATACCTTATCCGGAGGGGGATTGGAGATTTTTTAGATGCCTTTTCCATTAAACTTTTAGAAACTTTTCATTCATAAAACTATCTTCAAATAGGGAGGGGGTTCTTAGCTTATTGTTTTTATACACATGTATCTATATTTTAATCAAGATATATATATTACTTGCAATACTTAATACAAAAACAAACAAACAAAACAATCAAATTATTAAACCGAAAAACAGGAAAGGGATTTGGGGAGACCCCGGTCTATGATGTTGATAATTCCTGTGTTGTTAATTGTAGACAATATCTTTCAAAACTTTTATCATTAAACCAATAATCGTGTCCATGTCATAGTCTACATTCTCACAGTATTGGAACAGAGGATGGAACTTTTCTTCCTTCTGTAGACATGGACAAGGTTCATGTACATGTTATTTATGCAGTGGAAATTTTCGATTTCAGTACTAAGGTTGCTGTTTAAATCATAGTAATGTTATGTTATGTTCTATAAATAATTCAGTGATATGATGAAATATTATCAAGCCTTATCTCAGCATCTGAAAGTGTATAAATATCTATGAAGTATGACTTATCATTCTGCAGACGTATGCAGGCATTTCTACCTTGCCCTGCACCTGCATTTTATAAATATTTTCATTTTCCCACGAATATTGGAATCAATTTCTATGCATAATTTCTATGCATTCTTTCGTTCAATTATGCACAATTATGCTTCAATATCGTCTGCAATACATTCAATTGTCATATATTTGGTTTTTGCAAACTTTTACTATCTGCTTCTTCCATATGATCTGTATTTTCTCTAAAATTACATTATGTTAAAAAGCGTATAAGCATTTTATCTACTGTCATTAATGAACAACTTGAACTATGCACAATCTGTGGTTTACATTCAGTGTATATGTATAACATGTGTACTTTTTAGTACATTAACTAAGAATTGGAAAATTGATTCACCACAAATAATCATAGCCTCAAAGCTAAACAAAAATACGATATGCGCATGCTTAGTACTCAGCGGAGATGTCTAAGTTCTCCGACGTTTAAACCCTAACTTACACCTCTTTCAGAAACGCAACTTAGACCCGACTAAATATTGGCGTAACTTCGTTAGTCGGACTAACTTAAGCCCAAATTTAGGCCTTTTTGAGAAACGGGCCCCTGGTGCTAGAAAAGCTAAACTAAAGACCATTCTTCAGCACTTACACGTAGTCCGATAGTGTGAATATTCTGCCATCAGCTCTGTCCACCTAAGATGAAATTAATGTTCATTGTTATAAATTCTAGAAGCTAAAGACTTAAAAAAGGAGTTGTTCCTGGTAACAGAACTAGATTTCTATTTCGCAGCTGGTCGCTGTAATGCAAATTTTATTTAACATTTGGTAGATTTGGCGGTGATAATGCATACAATCGGGTTGAACTTTACCAGTGCTGCATCCATGAATGATGTACAGTTGATATAGATAACACTGAAATATCAATCATGTCATTTTGAAGACTCTGTCGAATGGTATAACTGAAAAAAATTAAGATGCAGGTGCGTGTCAGTTTCTAATACAAAACTTTAATGGATTTATTAGTTTTTAAATCAGTTGGGCTAAAAACTTTATAAAATTTAGCCCTTGAATTGGTGAAGCTTGCAAGTTTCTTATTCGTCGTGAATAAATTGACATAGCAAGATTTTTAAGACCTTTAGGATAGAGCACATTCTCATTTATTTTCTGTAATTCATGGATAACTTGGAAACGTCTCCAGAATTTTTGAGTAGTTGTCGTCGACCCTTGTTTTCACTACCATTATGTGTGTGGGGAATCTTTGGGTTTTTTTAAAAATGCTTTTGGGGTTTTTTTTTAGTCGGCGCGCAGCGCCGGTGAGCGAAGCGAGCTCTAAGAACCAGTGCGCGCGGGAAAAAGAACTAACAGATTCATCAAGATAAAAGTCGAGATACATAAACAAAATGATTATAGATTTGAACAAGTGACGTCACAGAGATCTCGCGTTAGATTTCCCGCGATAAATTTAGAGGTGGATCGAACATCTATAATGCGTGTACTATAGCTATTTCAGTATAAACTTCGATACCTGCCTTAGATGATTTGTGGGGTTTTTAGTGGTTTTTTTAAAATTTTGATGGAGAGATTATATAATTATATATACAAGCAAAAGTTAAGCTAATTCTGCGTGCATGAACAGTAAGTATAAGTAGGGGGAAATTTAAAAATGTAAACAAAATGTCATTTACATACCTACAAACAGGGTCCGGGGCACGGATACAACGTATGCCAAAATAACCGAATTTCATTTAAAAAAAAATATGAATCAGGAAAATAATAAAAGTCAGATAACAACAAGGTACAAAAGAAAAATAATACTGTATTTACAATTTAATTGACCATATTAAACACAAATTCATTTTTACAGACTGGTCAATTTTCTCTAAAAGTAAAGAACGGTTTTAGGGGAAGCAAGTCTATGTATTTTGTAAGAATTTTTTTAAACTTAGAAATATTATACAATTATCTCTCTCTCTCTCTCTCTCTCTCTCTCTCTCTCTCTCTCTCTCTCTCTCTCTCTCTCTCTCTCTCTCTCTCTTAAAAAAATTCTTTGATGTTAGTTGATAACAGTCGAAATATCACTAAGTTGATAATGATGCAAGGTATGTGTTGCTGGGCTCGCCACAACGGTAGCACCGTAAAACATATTAGATATTACTGGATCTTCGGAGTCTGTGGCTACTGAAGCCTTGTATTGTTTCAAAGCACTGTATCTATTCACTCATTCTTTGAGCGTTATGAGGTGATAATTTTGGTTGGGGCGTGATCAAATGGCTTTATGATAGATTTAATCATGCCCCGACCGTAATGATAACCTTATAATATTCAAGGAATGATTCCTTATTACTTATATTAATAAAATTTTCAGCAGTAGTATGATTATTTATTGAATTATTGACATTGTGACGTTATTTTCATTTCGTATCATTACATGTACACTGTATATGCAAACCCCACTTCAAATTATTTCAATATTCGACAAATCATGTTAAGGACTGTCGCAATGAAAGTATTATAATACTTGATTGAAGTGTATATTAGACTTCAGTACTATGACAATGACAGTGTCATGCATTCGCTAAAAACTGGATGTGTCGTTTACTCATACTTCTTTAAAACTAAATGTAAAAAATCCAGTTCTTTACTGCAACATAACAGAAGAAATGATTTTATATGCATGTGGAGTATGCGGCACATTAATATTCCTACGGTAGATTATTCATTTTAGTCAGAGAGAATTTCAGGTTGATTTAATACGTGTAGTAAACAGTTATTACTAGTAACCATATAAATGGTTAACAAAAACTTTTTTGACACTCCATAACAATTTAATCTCCAATTTAGATAGCAGAGATTTATAGTTGTTGCTTTTTTGGGGGTCGAAAAAATCTGAACTTTCTATCCCATATATAACAGTTGTACCTCTTTCCTACAATTTGTCCCCTACTATAGTGGGCCAAAGTTGAAGGTTAAGGAATTCATTCATTTCATATGTCTACACTAAAATTATTTTACAAAGTCTGAACTAACGCTCTCAGTTATACTAGTAATATGATAACAAAACGATTATTTTTTAACTTGCTTTAGACATTTTTTTTAGCAAATCGCACATTGGTTTGAACATATTTTACGTTCAGGATGTAGAAGACAAGACGAATGGGAATAAGTTCTAAAAAAGAAAGTTGAAGGATTTCACCAATCAGCGCATTTACACATTCAAATAAAACAAGAACTTGTATTTATGAACTGTATCTGCCTGTTTGGTTGATCAAAAAATCCTCAATTTATAGAATCATTAATTATGGCCAAGTTTCTCTTGTCTCGGTTTCGAATCAATCTGTATGACACAATTAATAGTCAAGATCGGAAGAACTCTAGCTAAAGAGTTTGAAGAAGATTTAGTCTGAATCACTTTGGTCATTAGAATCATTCTGAGTTCTACATTTTGACATTTAAATTTTAATATAATTATGTGGTTATATCAGAAAGACAAAACAGTACTGAAAATACATCATCTCATTTTCATACAATTGAATGCGGTTGCTTTTTACATACCACGGCATGTACCATGTGTAGTAAATTGTAACTGTAAAAACCCTTGTATTTTTGTAGGATTGCAAAATACTTGCCATTACTTATTATTTAAGTCAACATAATCGAATAACTGTCTTACATATTTTTATAATTTTAAATGTATAACCGAAACCAATACTTGTACATATGTATTTCTTATATGTTTAACTTCTTCAAATTCATTGACGTATTCCATATATGATTACATGTAAGGAAGGAGTCTTTTCTGGTTTTCGACTTGTCAAAAGTAAATTTGATTAAATGTTCATTAAATGAAGATGAAAGGAAATTGAAATATCATATTTTTCTATCTTTTTCACTATTATACAACTTGACATAGAAATAACAGTCAAAGTTTAGAAACTAACGAGGACTATATTTTTGGTGGAACATTGGCGTAGGAAAATATCACATGTTTTTTGGCAATTCAGAATTACTATAGATTCATGAGTTTATTTAGCATTTTTAAAACAAGAACATTAATGATGGATTTTTTAAATCTAATTTGAACTAATAATAAGATAATAGGGTTTAGAATATGTTTTTAAAACATGATTTGCCTATCGAATTACATTTTTATAAGCTTTTTAAGCGCTCATTCTATAAATAGATTTGTGTAAAAAAAAAAATCACTAAAATCGAATTTTCTCTCTAATTAAATGGTCAATATATTAGATTTTCTGTCAGTTTAGATCTTTATGTATAGTCTTTATAATAATAAAAAATCAGAAATATTTTTTTATTGGAAGCATAGAAAAATAATCAAAATATCATCAAAATTTTAGAAGATTAGAGGAAATGCGGGCTAAGCAATATCAATTTTAGTTTAAATATTTATTTCAATTTAGTAGTATAAGCTGATAGACATTCTGATAATCGATCATTTCATGGAAGAATACAAACTACATATCTTAAACAGATGTCTACAAAACTGCAGATAACTACCTTTATTTTTATCATCCTTCAAGTTGAGAAAAAAGGTAGTGACCTTGACCTCACCTTCATGCGAAAACAAGGAGGTCAAATTTGATTAAACTGAATGATACAATCATTTGTTGATATGATCTGTTTGACTGTGTAAAAATTTCACGAATGTCTTGTTATAAGAAGTATGTCTAATAACAAGAAGTCTCCTTCCTTAAGGGAAAGTGAACTATTTTGAATAATTTTAACTAGTAAAATTTGTATTGCTAGATAACAATAAAAGTGAAGTAAACCAAATTTACATAACTGACATGTACGAAGCCGGCCATTTTGCACTTTCAAAACTTTTTGGGGAAAGTTGTCCTTCCTTAATACATGTAGTAAGAAGACAAAGTTAATTTTGTCAAAATGTCTGCGGTAAATGATTTTCATTTAATTCCAAATATTCACCGAGAGATCTGTATGAATTTCTAATTAATTTTTAAAATATCTTAATAACAATTGCGCTGCCTATAGACTCAAATGTAAAATTCAAAGTTCAATTAATTGAAGAATAATCAAATGTTTTAAATTCTTTTGGTGGAGTATTTTTATTTGATAACATCTTCAAAAAGCTACCATTACTAAAAATATCGGACCATTCATTTATTAGTTACAAAATGTGGTCGTTATGTATACATCGAATACCTAAGTCTTCCTTTTTCAGAGCAATGGCTTGTTCGAAGCTAGCGCAACAAAACCTATATGAGGAGTTCGAATTCTAGATATACGACCAAAATAAAACCTTCAGCTTAAGAGATTGTCTCGTGTGACTATCGTTCTACATTAATGTTTCCCACAATGATGGTGATCACATTTCAGTGTTATGTCATAATCAATTGTAACGTTTGGCCTGTCATGATATGTTATATATTACAGTTTCTCGTGACTCAAAAGACAACGTTTTGGTCGATACTTTCACTTTCTTTGATTGATTTTTGGCAACTGAATATTTTGATTATTACGTAACTGAATATTTTGTCGTTTGATATACACAACAGTGCTCAAAATAATATTGCATATAACTTCTGGCAAGAATGTACATTTAAGAGAGATTTGGGAAGAGAGAAGGTACTAGTATTACAATATCTAAATTAAGCACTTTATCATCTAGATCAATATCGCTTATTAGAGTTTTGCCTCCATTTGCTTGATTCCAAGACGATTTTGTATTGAACCAAATTATACAGTGCGAAGACGAGTGATTCCAAATCCAACTCCGTCATCAGAGTTTAGATGACACTTACACAACAAGTGCAATTGAGATAGCTTCTTGATTGACGGGGAAACCAAGTTACCTCTCGCGTTTCTGAGGCAGCAATAAGATACTCATCATATGGACGTTACTATTCTTGCCCAGTTTGTATTAAACGCTATCAATCAAAGTAATTGCTTAGTTTGAGCAATAATAAATTACATTTATCTTATTTTTAAGATTCTTTGTAATGCCTTTGTGCCCATGTGGGAAATTTGTCATTGGATTTCTAATAATTAACCCATCTTTTGACGCGATGTGCAATTTCTTTTAGTTCTTTTATTACGCGAAAAATATTCTATTTGATATTATATATGTTTGCCCCGTTCGTAAATGCTTCGTTTAAAAATCGAACAAAGTTCAAACAGCATATAACTTTTTGACATCAAACTTAAAACGGAGAACAAGAAAGGGAAAGTTAGAATAAAATTTGATTTGTTATCTCTACATTAACGGTTTATGAAGTCAGTAATCATTAAGTTATACTGGCCATTGGCCATAAAATCGCACTTGATATTATGAACGTATTGGTTATTGATCGGTTCAATTCTATATTATTGTTTATACATTAAACACAAAAAAATCGCTAAGGATAAATTCATTTATACAAGCAACAGCAACCTTAACATTAGTCGTGCTCCTAATGAGGATCGGGTAAGCTTCAGCTAAACCATCGGGTTTGGTGTTCGCAATTCATATCGGGTTCGGCATCCTTTTTCATCAAATTCTTCCATGATGCCGGATCTTCAGACGAAATTTCACCCAAACCCACCCACCGTATTTTATGAATTGTGTCATGATGTCGTCACTTTGAACGACTGTCATGTATAAGTTACTTAACTATTGTCTTGTCAGTTCATTGAGTTGGCTTATTTTTAAGCCAAATTTAAGATATGTGGTTGTTATCATGCATATAGCTACTATTTGAAATTATTTATTTGGATTCATGTTTGAATAGATATAAACAAATTTAATAATTGCCATCAATTATTCAATCATGTTCGCTACTTGGACTTTGATTGGAGTATATCAGATACTGCTGGTCTCCTTTGTTTTATGTTCCAGTCCTGTATGGATCCCATTTCTTCAAATCTTCTCACAATTGTAGGAATCTGTTGCTTGTTGAGTCGCTCCCCCCCCCCCCCCCATGGTATTCTGTTTTTACAACTTGTACAACTAAATCTGGAGTCGATGTTTGATAATACAGTTTAAAAACGGAAGATACATGCTCTCTTGTCCGATTTATCTTTATTAAAATTCATATCAACCAAAGATATATGATGCAACTTTGTGACATCATAATTTAAATAAAAGCACGTTTTTCTCCCAACCTTTTTTGTGGAAAAAAATTAAAAGATTTTACTTTTTATTTGAGTCACAATTTACAAGTATTGACCAAATATTATTTAATTTATATGAATTTCAAATGATATCAGATATTCTGGGACACCCTGTACCTGCTCACCAATTGGGTGGCAGGTCGGTTGTTAAAATGCAAGTTCAATTTAATAAATAATTCATGACCAAAAACGATAGTCGAGTACTCGATGATTTAATGGATGTTATGTTTCCTTTTCAAATCAAATAGTGCACCTGTCACATACACCACATCTTAAACTCAAAAGCATTTGAAAACTTATGGTAATCCGCACTTGATGTATTTGATTTCAAATTTGAAACGTATTTTATATAAATATTTGTCAGCAAATTTCTTAAGTTAGCTTTTCCTTTTTCTTGTGACGCTTACACATAATTGTGCTCCATATCATCTTAGGCAAATCAAAGTGACCTGTTTCATCATAAGTCATTGTCCCGTGCCCAATCAAC
Organism: Magallana ariakensis; assembly: GCA_020458035.1. Classification (NCBI taxonomy): domain Eukaryota; kingdom Metazoa; phylum Mollusca; class Bivalvia; order Ostreida; family Ostreidae; genus Magallana; species Magallana ariakensis. Next base: position 21,185,665 of record CM035815.1, on the reverse strand, counting down.
AATAATGATTATTAAAACAAACGCCTTGAGATGATTACTGATACATGTATGATTAAATCTTTGATTAATATAAACATCTAATTCATTAAATAACTGATTAGAAGAACCACAATTTAATCTCTTCAAGTACATGTTTGCCTAAATACTTCTATTCAAAACAATAACTTGATCTACAAAATCAAAAGAGATCAATTATTAGCCGCTTGAAAAATTATATCAGGGACACTCGTTCGATGGAACAAAGTGAAAAATGCCGATAAAAGAGAACTGTTATTTTCATTTGTAGCCCCAAAACTGCCGCGTAAGAAAAGAAAATTGTTTTAATTTTTTTTCATCCCTAATATATATATATATATATATATATATATATATATATATATATATATATATATATATATATATATATATAAACGCGTAAATCCCCGCCCGGATATTTGATACTGATTTCCACATAAGTACTTTCTTTGTATCGTTTGGTTTGTCACATCGCGTTCATTAAAGAGATGTAACAAGTCGAACAGTCTCTTATGAACACTTCAAAGATTTCTCAAGTCTAGCACTCAGATCTAAATTGATATTTATTTGGTTGATTGAGTGTCATCCTTTGTAGGACGTCTCATTAATTAACAAAGGAGTCAAATATCAGATAACAATATCATTTCATTTGTATTCAATTAAAGAAATCTTTCTTAACTCTTCTTCTCTTTTGTGTATCAGTACAAATCATTTTGGAGTATATCACATGACACCTCAAAAACATTGCTATGATGAAATTGAAATTTTTTAAATAATCTCATATGTAAGAAATAATACACCATTCAAGATTTTTATCAGAAGAAATCTATGTGGTTTAATTTGAAGAAAAGAAATTGTCTTAAAAATTTCATAAATGGTCATTTTTGTTCAATTTAGAACGACAATCAAAATAATCAAATTGAATGCACAATGCCTAGAAGATACAGTTGACGAAAATCCAATATAAGGGTTCATGCACTTGTAAATTGGAATATTCTGTTTGCTATTCAGATTTTGATTGTTCAGTCTTGCAGCCTGATGATTGCAAACACCATTATTTTAACCTTAACAAATAGTATCGCGTTTATAACCAAGTTAAATGTGCTACCAGAACTTTGATTTTAAGTATTTTTTTAAAATAAATATGGTGAAAATCAGTCCCTCTTAAGATCTTGTAATGGAGTTTTACTGTGTTGTCAACTTATCTGGAAGACCCTCATTGTACGAAAAAGATTTTTGGACTAGACACGAAGGCGGGTTTAAGCTTAACTGCCTTTGGGTAGGGATGCTAGTCAAATTAAAGCCATGATGATGCAATGGGATTGTTAACATAGCACGCTACTGAATGCTTCATACCTATTCTAGTTACAGGTTTATCTTCTATCTAGGGTTGAGAATTATATCTCTAAAAATAAGCCATTTTTATCAAATTAATCCTATCAGAAAACTCTAGCCTAGAAAGAAGACGCATTAATAGTGCATTTACTTAATCAAACACATATACAGATGGAAATGGTACAGTTTTTACTAAATTGCATGACAGATTGTAAAAAGCATGAAAAGGTTTAAGGAATGAAAATGATTCTACGTGCATTATCACGTTATTAATGAACAACTATTTTACAAAATAATACCAATTATTTTCAATAATCTTCATTCAAATATCCATAAATATGACAGCAGGTTTCTTCATCAAATACACATTTGAATACAGTTCAAGCATCCTTGTTTGATGCATGTTCAGATAATACTAGACCTACAAGTACCTGCTGGCGAGGCTTTCGTGTCATATTGGCACGTCTAGATACCCTTCTTTCAATTTTAATTGATAACTTCGTCTAGTAAAAACCAAGCTATAAGATATGCATATCCCAGCTGTCAGTCTAGTTTCTTGCGAACAAAATTGAAACAATATCATTAATAAGCGTATGTTGAATCGGTACCAGTTTTGGTCATCGCTCACTTAAAAAGGAATCTAGATGTAAGAGGGCTTTGGGCCAAGAGATTAAGAAATTTGAATTTGAGGGCACCATCCGTTGCAGACTTCGACAATTGAGATGGTTTTTATATGTGCGCTGCAGGAAGTTGTCACGCGATGTCTCAATTATTACCCCAAGGTATCAGAGCCACAGCAGCAATGAATAGAGATGCAATTGCTGAGCTAGAAGTTTCCAGGAAGTAAAAAGATATTTCTGTAATTTTTTCCAGAGTAATAAATGTTAATTATTGTCTGAAAACGACAAACTGCCTCCATCATATGGACATGATAGGCGCTCTTAAGACTTTTTAAAACAGTTCACGAAAAGTTCACGTGACAAAAAACTTCCGGTGAGAGATTGATTTTATAGTTTTTAATGATACTTAATTGAGAAGATAAAACTATTTGAAAGAAAAAGAAGTATAGGCAATTCATGTAGTTCAAACTGGAAAAATTAACAAGTAATTACTCGTAATATGCCACGTTGTATTTTTTTCGGTTATCACTCAATAAATGTACAAACTAATAAAACATGTCAAACGGATATTCAGCAGATAAGTTTTCAAAAGAAAGGCCATGTTTTCAATGTAATTTGTTGTTACATATGTATTATCATTTAGTGATTAGTGTAAAAATGAATATAACTTTCCGATTGAATGTTAGTATCGAATATCCAAAGTATTAATATTTGTACTTAGCAAAATACAAAGTATCCGAATTAAGGATACTAATGATGTTCTCTCCCGCTGTTTTATGTACCAGTGCTTAATAAAGAGTTACATCACGGTTATCATACTAAGATAGCTAAAAAAAACAAACACAGTCGTCCTTTTCCATACCATGCCCTGTATACGCTTGAAACATTAATATCAGTCAACTATTCGAACAAAAATCATCATCACCATCTAAAACACTTGTATCAGTTCATGAATTAGAAATTTGAAATCATATTACTTTTGATAGTATTACGAATATAGTACAAATTTACAAATGTATCACAAAATTAAGGTATAAACAAACACAGTAAATTTCAGCTTTAAGCAATCCCTGTAATATTGCAGCTACAGTTTTATTACACTTGAATTTTAAACATCGTTACAATTTCACATCTATAACAAAAACAGAAAATATATTCACCATAAAATAATTTCAACTTTAACAGTGCTGTCAAGTACATTGATAGGCTCAATACCTTTTATAATAATTATGGTTAAAAGTGGAATATATAATATGCGTTGTATCAATACCGTTACAAATATCAAAATTTTGTTTCAATATTGAAGAAATGTGATATTCAATTAAATGTTAACGCCAGGACCACAATTGTGAATTCAAATACCTCTCATATTTCTTTTTTTGTCTAACGAAAAAATCAATGTCCTGTTAATTTTAAAGTATTATGAGTCTTGCACCGCCTACACATTTTTCATTTAAGGTAGTTCACTACCTCAAGACTTAAACTTTTTAGGACACAACGTCACAAGATGGCGATTTAACTTTTTGTTAAATTGCTTGTATCAATTACTTTAATTTGGTTGAATATCATCATTGTATAGCTCAGTGGTTAAAGTGGTTAAAACTTGTAACCGAGTTCGAATCAACACGGATTTTTTATGCAGCATGCTCTTTTTCATAATCAGGTACATGCAATTTTTGCTGATTTGAGAAACTATTTCAAGATGTTGTGAGTCACCTTAACAAAAAATCTTCGATTTTTCTCTATTAACGTGAAGCGCTCCCGAAAATACAATATTATACATGATAATACCGTGAGTGTGTGTATTTGCTCTAAGTAAAATTTACACAAATAAACTTGCTTTTTCAACTAGATTATCTCCATAAAGAGCAAAGGGAGTACAATAAAATACATGTAATGTAAATATGTTTAACTTTGTATAAATATCGGTTTTATATTACTGTAAAATATACCCCAATAAAATCACATAATAAAGCGTTATGACTATACTGATACATATCGGTATGGAAAAACAGACACACTTGTAGTTACAAAATTTGTATTATGAAGCAACTCATAAAATCTATCAGTATACTCAGGTTTATAATTACACAATTATAATCTCTCTGTACTTATAATGTATACATGTACAACATTAAATAAAACAGTATTTTCAACGTAAGAAATAGAGATATAATCTACATAGATATGTAGAAACAAGACAGGCCATATTAGTCAACAAAAACCACTTTCTTCAAACGATATAAGATTGTCTTAAGTTGTTGGGGTCTTTTTCACAAAAAAAGGAAATGCAATTTCAGAATGAAAACAATTTACATGTATCATATAGAAAAATCTTTAATAATATTTAAGAAGACAGTATTAAGACTAGTTGCGCTGTTTCTTAATTGTAAAATATTTCCCTGCGTCTTATAATAGATACATATAAATTCTATGTGATCAAGTATTCTGGGGATTTTCGCATATTATCAATGCAAGTTCTGAACCGGCAAACCTTATATTGTTAGAGAATTTCAAGCTATTCTGAGAAATCAATCACGTTGAAACTTCCTGCACTATCTCCTTTGGAATACAACTGGCTAAATTGTACATGTATGGCATGATTTTATTGTGGAACGAAAATTTAATTCGGTTGGCAATGCAGAAAAAGGCGTTTATGTTTTTAAATATCTTTGCAATTATCTAAATGCATTTCTTTTGCTTGTCAGGATTTCGGAGTCTGCTCCCCACCCCCTCACCCCTTTCAAAAACGATGATACTTGCCTGTCATTTGCATAAATGCTACCAGGCATAACTATGGGCGACGGAAAGTGTAAAAAAAAGATGTTAATGCAAAACGAACGACTTCTTTTTAAAAGCATGCTAAAATACAAAACAGATCAGCTTAAAACAAAACTAACAGCTTCTTTTTCAAACTCAACAGACACCGATGCAAAACAAACGATCATTGATGCAAAACCAACAGTAATGCACTGAATTATCAATAGATGGCGTGCAAAGAGGAATCAGGAGAAATCGTACCCTGGAGAAAACGTATCCATAAATTAGGGTGCGTTTTCTCAGAGAGAGAAATCGGAGAAATTGGAGAAATCATTACAAGAATTGAAAAAGTTATAAAAAATGTTCTAAAGTAATACAAAGACATATTCAATAAACATTAATTTGTACATCTTTGCTTGCATCATGGTGGGTAGCAGTACCTATAACTTCAATTTCACTATTAATTCTTACCTTTCACTTCAATTTATTACATGCCCTCTAAAAAGTTGAGGGACCAACTTCTTGTTCATTCACTTTTTTGATATGTAAATTTAAGAAAAATGGTTTCTGCGAGAAAAAGGGGGTAATGCCCCCCCCCCCCCCTCTGATGCTACGTGCCTATACATAATCACGTACATATACATTAAATAATTACACAAAACCGGCACGTAGCGTCGTTTTTGAAAGTGGAGGTTGGAGTAGGCGACAAATCCATAACCTGACAAGGCATAAAAAAGAAAACATCGAAAAATCAGGAAAACCATAATCCGTGGGGGGGGAGGGGGGGGTATTTTCAGTTTTTACATGCTCCGAGAAAGGTAGGGAAAAACTCCTTTATAATTCGGGGTTTTTTGTGTTAATCTAAGAAAAAAAGGCTTGCAGCGAACAATAGTGGGAAGGGCAGGTCTTCCTGCACCCCCCCCCCCTTCCGTTGCTACGTGCCTTCAATAATTGAGTATACACACGAACAAGTGTCGCCCAAGCAATTAAACTAGTCGGTAATTAATCAATCAATACAGTATATCTGAAGTCGGTTTAAAAAATCTAATAGTTTTGGTTTATTGCATTATATTTTTTTAAGACGAATATAATGATAAGAATAATGTTATGGTTTTTGTATATTTGATTATGTGTGTTCGTTTATTTATTCATTTATGTTATTGTATCTGTATATCTTTTAAGTCTATATATGTATGTATCCATATATGTTAGGCGCGCCCGGGTCTATAGTACCCGGACGGGATATGGTATTGTTTTACATTTATAATATGTACATTTGTTTAAGCAGCAGCAATTGGCAATATTATTAATTATCGATTAGACGCATTACGGCGATTGGGGCCTAAATCTCTATCTACAATAATGGTAATTATCACATTCTTGGATTTTATATCCTATTGTTTCATATCTTTTACGTTTGTTTTGCATTATTATTATAGTGTAACTAATGAGCGCCCCCCCCCCCTCCAAAAAAAAAATTACAATAAATTGATGCTTTATATGCTTGACCAAACTTTGAAAGTCAAGTTACAAACGAAATACAGAGCATAAAAGTCTTTGTTATGTAGATAATCTGAAGACCGGACCCCCCCCCCCACTCCTGGAAAACTCAAATTTCTTAAATTTACATTGCCACCACCACCACCACCACCACCCCTCCCCCGGCAAATCTAAATATCCCTCGGGCCCCTCCTTTCTTCCTGGAAAACAATTCTGGATCCGCACTTAAACCGTTCCCTGTAATTTAAGGGTACGTTCTTTTCGGCTTCGTGTCCATATGAGGCATCCGGCAAATTTAACTATTTGCGCACGCATTACGCCTTGCACTACTTTATTTACTATGCAGTGACAGATTCATGTAAATCTTTCATTACATGTAAATTACTAAAAAAAAGTATTCTAATGCTTTTGCATTGATATTTAACATCTACACATTTACAGATAAAAATCCTGTTTTTCTTTACATGCGTAAGAATATTAACCGGAAAAACAATTCGCCTACTAAGAGTAAAGTTTATTCATGCCTTAACACTGTGCCGGATAATTATGCCAGTGCCAAGGTGGCATTTTTGAACCCGTCTAAGCTGCATATATCGAAAAATTCAATAATGCCATATGATAGACCATTGCTTAAAGAGTTTACAACCACCTTTGTGATCAAAGTATCTCACCTGTCAGGTGAGATATTTACCTTTCAAAACTAAATTCCTATAGGAAAATAATTTTTCCCATAGGAAAAACAGTATTCCTATAGAAAATTACAAATTTCCTATTGGAATACAAGAACTTCCTATAGGAATTTCAATTCCGATAGGATTTGGTAAAATCCGATAGGAAATTTTAATTTCCTATAGGAAAACTACCTTTCTGAGTCAAATTCCTACAGGAAATAGCTTTCTCCTATAGAAAAAATAATTCCTATTGGATTTTCAGAAAATCCTATAGGATTGTTAATATTTCCTGTGGGAGAATCGTTTCTCCTATGGGAATGATCATTTTCCTATGGGATATTAATATTTAAAGGTAAATATCTCACCTGTCAGATGAAACACACTAAATACAAAATTTATATACTCTCTAGACATATACTCTCTAGACAATGGTCTATCATTTGGTATATACAGATTTTTCCGAAACTGCATCTTAAGCGGGTGCAAAAATGCCACCTAGGCACTGGCATAATTATCCGGCACAGTGTTCCTTGCTAAAAACGGTTGGATATATTCTATCATGTTAATTGCATGTACCGTAATGCTTTCGCATTACATTAAGAGAGCTGATCAATAATATACATGCGCGGATCTAGAGGGGGGGCCGGGGGGGTCCCGACCCCCCCCCCCCCTGGAAAATGAAAATTTATTAAATTTACATAGTAAAATTATCGAAAATATGCCTCGGACCCCCCCCCCCCCTGGCAAACACAATTATCCTTCGGACCCCCCCCCCCTGGGAAAATTTTCTGGATCCGCGCATGTAATATATGACATGCCAATCATTCCTTTAAAAGGAATACTTGTCCAGGTTACTATTTCTCCTGATTCCTCTTTACACGCCATATAGCGTTAATTCAGTGCATGACTGTTGGTTTTGCATCGGTGATCGTTTGTTTTGCATCGGTGTCTGTTGATTTTGCAAAAGAGGCTGTTGGTTTTGTTTTAAGCTGGTCTGTTTCGCAATTTAGCTTGTTTTTAAAAACAAGTTGTTTGTTATGCATTAACGTCTTTTTTACCCTTCCTGCCGCCCATGCATAACGATATGAACGCATTAGTCTAAGAACAATTCAAACGCAAATCGTCATTTGCATATTATATTATCTTGCTAAAACATACCTTGCAATAATAACGGAGTGAAAGTGTATCATTTCTCAACCATTGAGTTTCGAAGGAAGAACGTCATCAGAAAACCAAATTTCCCCGTCCCCTATCGATCATTCATTTCTAAGCAGATCTGTTGTTTCTCATTATAGAGCTACCTCGTCGTAGTAAGTTTTCAATCAATTTTCTAAACCTTCACAAAGAAAATTATTAAGGGAAGCCAAATCGGGAATGAATAACTGAAACTTTAGCCCAGAAACTTTAAAAGCTTTATAGACGGATTGTGAGAACTGCATAAATACACAGAAATGAGCATCTTTAAGTTCCAATCTGATTTAAATAAGATCTATGATCCCCTCCGACAAATTCGACATCGAATTTGTTGGAGCGGATCAAAGATCTTATTTTAATTAGATTGCTTTAAGTTTCAAACGCAGTTGAATTCTTTTTATAATATCATATCTACATATCATAATTTGGTAAAACAACCAATAAGTTACGACTGAATCCAACCGTTGTGGGATTTTTTTTTTGTTAACTCTATCAGAAAAAACGAGTCGTATAAAATTAATTTCATCATCAATCTCGACTGAAAAAAATATGAAAAATCGTGTTGGGGAAAGACTGACGGGGATAAGTGTACAGATAACTACTGTAGTTCTCCCCCACCCCTCTCCTCCCCTCGGTTTCGAAGAAGCGGGGTCATCAGCCGTTTAATTTTGTTGCTTTATTAGTGCAGGGCAGATAACGGTTATAGAATGCACGAGAATCGTAAATTTACAAGAATACATCTATAGGCTGAGTTACCTCTCTTTTTCCTCTTGAATATTGGTGAGCACGACATCAAATACACTTCCCATAAAATAAACTTGCAAATATTTTGTATCATGACCAGGAAAAAAGAATATAAAATAAAGTCTTTATATTAAATTTGTCATTCAAAGCTCTGCTGAAGCAAACAAAAACAGCAAAAGATCATGTGTTTATATTTCTGTATATCTGTATATATGCAATGCCTTATAAAAAAGCTGGCTCCTCACAGCCATTTTAACCTATATTTTGTAGAAAATTAAGAAAATTGTGACTGTAGATAGATTAAAGATTAGTTTTTGTTGATGTTTACTGACTGATATTTTGTGTGAAGAATATTTATTTCATGCCTGGATCCAGAAATTTTTTCCAGGGTGGGGGAGTCCGAAGGATAGTTGTGTTTGCCAGGGGGGGTCCGAGGCATATTTGCGATAATTTTACTATGTAAATTTAATACAATTTCATTTTCCAGGGGGGGGGGGGGTCCCGACCCCTTCTAGATCCGCACATGCATTTCGAACACCGGAGTCGATGCGTTTGCTCTCCACTCAGTTTCAATAATAACGGAAATCAAATTAACTTTTATCGATGTTAAACACAGTGTTTTAATTTTTTTTTATTTCACACAATTTGTTCTACTGTAGCAAATGTTTGAAATCTACTTTTATTGTATTAATGAACACTCATTTGCTGAAAAACTTAATTTATAGAGAACTTGAGTCAAAGATCATTTTTAAGTTATGTAGAATATCTGCGGCATTGCCACTTGAAGGGTTTTAATAGTCACCCAAAAACTGGTTACCAAGTCAATAAAAAAGAAACAACAAACCTTAATTGATGTCATACAGACAATCAGATTGTTAGATACTTGGCTAACTGGATGAATATCGCTGAGGGAGGACTAATCTTTCGGGGGGGGGGGGGGGTCATTAGTCAGTCGAGCAAGCTAACTAGTTATCATTGTGTGAGAGATTGTTAAAGTTATTTACATTAAGCGTTGAAAAGACCCAATTTATTCTGTGTAAATTTGCTACATGTACGTAATCATCAGAGTTAGTTGACGTGGCGACATTGCTTAACTTTTATTGTGGTTTTATTACTTTCCGTGAGCAACATTTTTCGTGTTTTACGTAAAACTGACAGTTTTGAAGACTCGTAAATTCATGAACAAAGGTCGCGACATTTAAATAAGTTGCAAACTATTAATTGGATGACCTTTTTAAAATTCTTCGATCATCTCCTCAACGAAAATCAACATTATTCACCTAAGTTCACCGAAAATTGATGAAACCCTTTTATTTAAAGTTAGGTCAACGAAATTTTTATATGTGAAATTGTATCTTTATAAGTCAAACGTTACAGATGTATATACATCTGTAGTATTTATTATAGTCCTAACGGCTAGATTCAGACTGTGTCCATCAAAAAAAAAAAAAAAGCTTGGTGATATGTCAATTTTACTGAGTTTAATTATTAATAATTTAACTTAATTTCAAAAAGTATTTTTTTTTTAATCATACGTGCTTTTGACAAAAGAATACTGCCAATATATAGACATACTTTAGCTACAGGTCTATAGCTCCCGGTCTAAAAAAAAACGGGTGGCCGTCCCAGGTCGTCCATCAAAATTTTTTCAGATCAGGAGCTACAGACCCTGCAGCTAGACATACTTCTAATAGATTGAAGCAAATGAGGGAGAGAGAGGGGAAACATAACTTCTTATTCTGATTCGATCAACTATCAATATACAGGGTACCGAGATCTGAGGCCCGTTTCACAAAGCATATATACTTAGGACTAATTAAGTTATATCTTAACTTTAAGACAGGTAAATCGATGTCTTAGGGACAAACTTAACATGGCGACTGTTTATGTTATGCATACACGTATTGGAATGAATTATATGCACATTAAAGTTGAACCAAAATACTAGAATACACTATTTTTAAGACTTTTTCACTTTTCTTCATAACTGAAAACTTTAGAACTGTCAGAATATACATATATTTCTTTAATTATTTCTTTGGTGTATATTTTCACATTTTTTAAGATTATCTGGATCATGATCAGTCTTAGACTTAAGTCCAAAATTGTACACTGTCTTAAAGTCTATTGATTGAAAACAATGACAAAATGGATTTGTCTTGATATAATGTTGTTAATTACATTTCAATCATCATTTTATGAAAAAACAATCATTTTATGACTGACTGAATTTAAGGCTGAAATTGCTTCATGATCCTGGTCGCAAGGGCAGATGGATAGCGTGTATAGTTATAGCTGGTGTACTGATGATAATTAAACCACTGATATCTTAAGTATTTTGATAAAAACAGGATATACTCAATTACAGAATGACTGGATGATTTGTCCTATCCCTCCACGAAATAAGCTTTTCCTCTAAGGGGAAAAATTTCATGTCTTTTCTTTTGGGGTGGGGAGAGGGGTTGTTCATTTGATTTTTTGGTTTGGGGTAGGTGTGACCGGGTGGTTTAGGTATGTCGATACTAAATCATCCATGGGAATGCTGTTTCATTCAGAAACTTTTAGGCCATCATTAAAAATATCTATGTTTCCCCTAACCCGACCCTAAATTTTGAAGTTGGGTAGGTAGGTAGGTAGGTAAATAATTTTTTTTCTGCCAGGGCAAAATATAAAATACACTATAAATTAAAAATGAAAAAAAAATAGTCATCTCTTTAATTAATTACAAAACTAAAAAAAAAATATGACCAGTTGTAAAACAAATTGTTATATTTGACTGTACTAATGGAATTTAAAAAAAAATAATATCAAATTCACAATTTGATATTGTTTATCTTTTTTAACATGTTTGATTCAATGTTGAGATGTGCATGAATAGATTCATTATCATTTGTATGTCGATGTACATGTTAACCTATATTTAAATATCATTTAAATGATAATGTACAGACTTCAAAGTATCAATTAATATTTCAAAATTTGGTTAATAAAATGCATGTCTAAAAGTAATTTAAATCAATAATAATGATTAATTTAAGGAAATGTAATAAATGTAAATATTTGTGAAGTAATATTTAATGATTCTACAATTTTATGTTTACACAAAATCACTACACTTTCAGTGAATATCCTTCTTTCACAAGAAAATAGGTGTCTATACAAAGAAATATTAACCCAAATTTGAAACATAATGCCAGGGAAGAAAAAAATATTTACCTCGGTAGATAACATAATTTTTGTATTTACCCAATTTCACTTTAATTATAGTCATTACCATAACCAATTCTTTTGTTTCTGTCGATTTGAAATTTGACGAATTCTTAAGAGAACTGTTTAAAATTTTCACAACATGAAGAGTCTTTTATTTCACATGTACCAACCTAAATTTTGGGAAAATTATTTCTCCCTAACAGAAAAGTAGGGCGAAGTTAGAGAAATCAGGGAGACTGACAGTATTCGATACGGCATAACCTACAGAAATGATTATTTAATATATACACAGATTCAACCGGATTAAAATTTAAGCAAGTTAATAAAAAAACAAAAAAAAACTTATCCAATCTATTAAATTAAACCTATTTGATGTATCCATACATTTTAAAGATGAAATGTTTTGTAATTGTGTTAGCTAAGTTAAAAAAATCAGTCTTTTTACTTCAGTGTATTTTGGAGGTATTAGTCCAACCATATGACCCATGGAATTACAACCGTTGTGTAGATCGAGGATCATTTTAATTTTTAAGATATCTGAATACAGATGGTTTTATGATTATTTTAGCATTAATTTGGCACAATTATTTACTAATTACAAGTTACCAACTAATTGTAATATCAACAATAAAAGTAATAAACTTCTGTTGTAATTTTCAATTCACAGTAGGCTATATGTTGCATCACCCATATTTATATGTATATCTAGAAAAGATAAGACAATCGCAAATTATATTAATCACAACAGTGGTTAACTGAGGCCGTGGAACGTCTTTTAATTAACTGATTATCATTTTAATGTCTCTGGGGTTAATTTATACGATCGTGAACTCAAAATACAGGGCGACTTCAACTTCTCTTTCGGAGGAAATTCCGGCGAAGTTACCGATCATAAAGCGAGTATTTCGCCCATGTTGATGATCAAGGCTAACAAAATGATTGTAAAACGAAAAAGATGTAGGTCTTCTAAAAACGAATTTGGGTAAAATTAGGTTTCTTAAAAAAAAATCTCTATTCATTGTTGTAAAAAAAAAACAATTCAGTCGGCGGGTTTTAATTGGGTCGGTCGCGTTAGGGGAAACATAGATATTTTTAATTTTGGCCTTACCTCGTTTCTTCTATCAGCCGAGATGCATTTTTTTGCAATGTTTTCTTTTTGGAAAAAAAAAAAAAAAAAAAAAAAAAAACTAATCCGTCTTGTCACTGCATGTAATTTTGTATTCCGTTTGAAATATACCGTAAGATATACTAGTAAAATCATAAAATTTGGATATCTCAATGAGTTTTTTTATTTAGGATTAAGCATATATGTACATGTTAACACATGCTATTTACAATGAACCATCTGGACAAAAAATGCATTCGATCATTTATATAGAATAAAAGAAATTCTACTGGTGATCAATGTTTTCAATTGATTCATGCAGTCATTTTTATCTAACGTTACTCATGTATGCACGTGAATGTACACTATTTTACAAAAATTTCAGTACATGTACATAGACACTTACTCACTATACTATTTAACTCTTTTTACACATTTTCTAATAGGCTTCTAAGTGAATAACGGAAATGTTTATATTCACTTATAAACTAAAGTTTACATTCGTGCCATATTGAAAAGAATTTACATGAACAATATTAATTTAGAATTAACTATATGACTTGAATGTGACTTGCAATGGAAAGTTTTGTAATACAGCTATGACAAATCTTAGGAACTTCCAAAGTTATAACTTAGGCATATCTTAAGTTTTAACTTAGGAAACATCTTAGGAAATCTTTTCTGAAACGGGCTCCAGCTGTGCATCAAATCAGCAGCATTGTGGGATATTTATATCCTTATCTCTGTGTTAATTCTGTACCTTACTAGCAATTAGCAACAGAAAAAATAGATCCTACATACTACTACTAGTTGTTGAGAATACTGATAATAGCAGTCGTCACGTACAGGGCGATGGTTGTATGATAAAATGTACTGTGGTATTCAATGCGTCACCAATTCATTATAAGTTTATTGCTTTTTTTATAATGAGGTTTTAGAACAAACTGTCCCAAGCATGTAAGAGGCACTTTATTATAGAATGAGATCTCTCAGCTTTTTATGACTGTACAGGATAGTGACGTAATAGATTCAAAGCGGAAGCAGGCGTTTGTTGACGTCAGTACTGCAAAATTATGACTCTTTTAATCAACTATCCCGTCTTCAAACTTTTAATTAAGTAAGAAGAGGGTGCTTGAATTTGTTTCATCTATCTGCATTGATTTTCCTGCATAGCACATCTTAAATTCAACTTGCAAGAGACCAAGTAATCATTTCAAATTATGAGTTTTCGCGAAAGCCGCATTAGGTTCCTATTTCGAATTATGATTCTCATGTAATGAGGGATTCTTGACTTAGAAACTAGGTGTGAGAAAATCGTTTTCAGATCCTAGACATAGTTTTTTTTTTACCATGAGTCATTATATATGTTAAAGCAGCGATGCAAAACTTTTGCCAAAAATTATTTTTCATTATCGAGAGATGGTGATCGCTTTGATGATGAAATGCACTGAAGCTGTAGCTTTCAGGATATTTTAATTAGTTTTATTTTCAATGCAAACAAGAAGACCTAATCATAAGAAAGAACAACAATCATTGCTATAAGATGTTTAGATATCCTGGATTGGATTTCAAACATTTCAACTGAAGGCAAACTTAAGAAACAAACACTAATAACCAATTGTCTGGTATTGACATTTGCATTCTTTAGGATACTTGAAACAACATACCAACCAATGTCTTACTGTGTAACTGGGACAAAGCAATCGTTTCAGCTAAGAGCGGTCTGCGTCCATTGATACAAACTATCAGTCGAATCTTCATCTTTCTTCTGCTGCACTTAGAATATCTACATGTTAATTGAAACCCAGAGACGTTTCTTTAAAAACAGCTAATAATAATTAGTAACCTATTTTAAAAATAAAGTAAATAATGAGAAGTACGTTCAGTTTCTTTTAGCGTGATCATTAAGTTATTTGCATTTGCACTTTAAGAAATTTTCAAATTATATTAATAATTATATGCTTATTTTCTAAGTATTCCTCTTTTAAACGTTATAATGAAGTGTTATTAAACCCCATTGAAAACTGTAAAAAGGTATCTTTATTTAAAGGTAATTTAAATAAATGAGAGTGATGGGGATACTTAGAGAGGGGGCACATCGAGAGGTACAGAAACAGAGACCGAACAAAACAGAGAGGTAAGTACATATCAAACGGAATCACAGTGGACACCGAGCGTCCATGCGGCTGACATACATACAGAGATATGTATGGAATGTGATGCACCGCGAATGACCGTCGGCGGCAAAGCCAGGGTACTTGTGTCTGATGCTAACCCTCAAACACGCGCATCGCTCGCCAGGTAACGACTCTGCTTTTGGATCCGGAACGGCAGGAGATTACCAGACTCGCACCTTGACATAGTTTATTTAGTCTGAATTTTCTCCGTGCGTCTGGAAGGATCAAAGCCAGTTGTCGTTAGCGATAACAGATGTACTCATGTGGTCTTTTTAGCTGAATATTACGGACATTTTGTACAAATGAAATTGATATTACTACATTACAGTTTTGATTAAAATTGCATTCACCTTTTTTTCGCCCAATTAATTCAATCGTTATTCTTACACATTGGTTCACGTTGCTGTTGCCGTGTCTGGAGTGTATGTTATCTTGCAATATATGCTGTTAATTAACATCTTAAAATTAGAACACCGTTTATTTATGTTTTACAAAATTTAGCCGTCTTACCCCATAAAGATTAGGAAATAAGTTGTAGCAGGTATGTAGTTTAAGTTCTAAACAAACACTCAGGTGTTCTGGAAACAGACACAAAACATCGACACAATGAGCGGAATGTAACAGAATTGCACTTATTGTTTTAGGCAAGTGCATGACGGGAATGCTTCCCAGTGATTCCTAAGTTAATATATTTGACAGTTCAAGAACGTAGGTAAATAAATTATGTCTCAATCTTTACATCATGCAGTCACATGCAAACTGTAGACAATACAAGTTTCTTTGTTCGAGACCGAAGTAAAGGAATTTGTTCACAAGTTTTAATCTTCAAACCTTTCTACGATAACAATAAACTCTGAAACAATAGTAACATTTCCTAAAAAAAGTAAATAAAAAATCTATATCATAAATCAAAAAGGAGGTAGGATTTGACAAGACTAGGAAGCGGAAGAGTTTGGACTTTTTCCGGAAGTCCGGTGCACATTCGATCCCGAATATATAACCTGCAAAGGTGTTTTAGTTCTCTTGGTCGACATCCGTAAGACATCAGGCACTTTTTGGCTTCGACATTAACAGTGTTGACGTGTTTTATGCTGTCGTTGTCATACAAACAGGCGGCTACAAAAAGTAAATGGCAAACTTCCTTCTTTCCAAACACGTTGTGCATAAAATGAAGAATTCCAAAAGGGTCCTTGGCGCGAACCACTCCAAGATATCCACGAAAACTGACTTTGGCGCCAAATTTGATGAGCAAAGAAATGACGTCATAATGAATATCACAGCCATTATTTTTCAAGTATTCTATCAGAGGAGGAAGATATGGGTCCATGTAACTAACTTGTTCCGAGTAGGCATTAACATTAGCATTCTTGTTCAATAATAACTCAACGATCTGTCGCCGATTTTTGAGACCTACCAGGGAGCAAGCAAGCATTAACGGTGTAGCGCCATGTTCTGTCCTTTCCTCCACTTTGGCTTGATACTGGATCACGAGTTCACATAGTGCTATGTTGTCCTTGACGATTGCTTCATGAAGTGGACTGTATTTGTAATTATTTGGACGGTTCAGACAAGCACCATTCTTCAACAAGTACTCGGTAATATCAACATCGCCTGCTTGTATTGCAAAGTGTATTGGCCTTCGTTGTTCGAACCTAGCAGGACATGTGGCATTCACATCAGCATTAAACTGCAGTAACAATTTAACAGTCGATAACTTGTGTTCTTTACAAGCCCTCATTAAAGGTGTAACGCCACATCTGTTGTAAACGTTGGGATCCGCTCCATGACTAAGCAGAAGTTCCATACACTCTAGATTATCCAGTGGTACTAAACTAATTTCATAACCCATGAAATATTTATGATGTGGACTAGCACCATTTTCTAACAGAAGCCTAGCACATTCTACATGATTGTTTTCGATAGCCATATTGAGTGGTGCCATTGTCATAAAATTGTCTTTTTTATTCAAATTGTCTTCTTCTATCACGCTAAGTTTGCAAAAATTCAAATTCGCTCCATTCCTAATCAAAATGCTCAAAACAGTGTGGTATCCTTTTCTGGCACAGATGTGCATCGGAGTGTACCCAATGTCGTCTGTCAAGTTTACATCGGCGCCATTGTCTACCAAAAGTTTGACACACTCGACGTAGTTGACGAAGGCCGCGTAATGGAGCGGACGTAGTCCTTTCTTGACTCGACCGTTGACGTCCGCCCCACATCGAATGATCAATGTTATATCCTCTGTGGGCGACTTGAAGGTGATAGCGTCCGCGAGAAGCCTCAGCAAGGCCTCGGGAGTCCATTCCAGTCGTCTACGTATGATTGGTTTTGGACCATCATATGTCATACAGTTCTGCAATATAAGTATAATTCTGTGAATTGTATTGCCATGTAGTAAAGGAATGTACATTTGCAGTAGAACTTACTGTGAGTCAAAGAGTTAAGATATTAGATTTCAATCTATAAAAACTAAATTATCTGAACAGTTTTTGCTACATTAAAAAGTGAAGATAAATAAATAAAATCATTTTAATTTAATTTAAAATGAAATAAAGCAATTAAAGATTATTTATCTTAGAAAAAAAATCAATTAACTACGTCATAAGTTTATTTTATTTTTGAGACACTAACACTAACTTATGCAATGAAATAATTTAAGTTTTTAAAATAAAAAACCAAATGCATTTTACGATTTCTTGGCTTTAGAATTGCGAATTAATGATAGTAATACGTGTATTTTATATTTCAAGAAACATACATATTTTTACGATTATACGATTATTTAAAAAAGGGATTGTTGAAAATCAAAGCAAGTTAAACGTGTAGCACTAAAGTCATTCCTACCTCAAAATCTTCATATTCGTCATACTCCATTCCGTAACTTGGAAGCTGTAACACTGTTATGCCTATTACACGATATTTATAATGTTCGCGCACTCGTGTTCTTACGATTACGTTTCATGCATCGATTAGGTTGTCGGAGGGGTTCACACAAGGATAAACAATCAATATAACATAAACAATGGAACCCCACACAGCTCGATCGAATCCCTTCTTTATCGAACAGAAATGGCCATTACGCGATATATGCAAATAATTCCGTCAGTGCGTTATCGAATTGGTTCATCTGCGATGAACCTAGAAAGAACCCCTGTGTGATATATGTGTCAGAATTAGCAAACGACCTAATCAGAGAGGAATAAAGTAGATGCTACAGAGAGAAAGAAGAGTCAATCAGTTCTATTGTTCCACTGCCACTCTGCTAGCGTCATCAGGCGGGTGAACGTTTGGGGAAGGTATTTCACTTGTCGCTGTTCACAACGTGTTATATCCATACTGCGACCCCCAGAACCTCCCTTGAGACGACGTCTACAACATTCAACAACCTGTAATGAAGAGATCAGAAGGCAACGTGAGACAGGTTACCGTGTAAAATCATTTCCACAGACATCAGATCGAGAAAAAACGAACACGGTTTCCTTGTTTTTCTACGCTGTTCTTAATTTCACCAGTCAGCGATTTTTCCGCACTACATGTTAATTAGCAAAGAATGCATGCATGCCTCAAAATTAGTGTAAAATGATTTCGTCGCGACTGCATAAAATTAATGAAACCAGAATAGTTTAATCAATGCTCATTGTGTTTAATTCTTTATTCTGTTCGACGTCGTCATTTAAAAGTTTTTAATACATATATATTTTTATAAATTTATTTGATACATGTATATTCTTATAAAGTTATTTGATATATTCTCATAAAGTTTCACTAAGTATGCTACAGACTCAAAGTCACAATTCCAAATCGGTCGTATCTTTGATATTTCATTACTACAACATCAAGGCTTTTAAATCAAAAGTAGGTTTTAGAGTGCTCATTTTTGATATGCCATTATCTCTGTTTTATTGCTTTATTCATTCCAGCAATTCTCTTCATTTCAAGGAGGCAATCGTCGACAGTTGTCTATAGGGTGTCGTGAGAAAATCGCGTTCTCTAATATCAGAATAATCCTCTGAATCTTCTCAAAAAACAAAAGTGTTGGCAAGTGTTAATCATGGTAATGTCTGTCATTTGCCTGCCATGCACTCTTATACATACATATCAATGCAAACGCGCACACCAAGACATTATAGCTTAATTATCTACTGCGAATTTCTCAAATATTTCCGCTGCGTTGAGGAAAATTGGTACATTATTATATTAAAACCTCTGTCATATTTAGCATCCATTTAAAACTCATCTAGCCGCCGGTTTGGCGAAGAAATTAAACTTTAGATGTTACCTGAGTTCAAGATGGTGGCGTCGGAGGTTGGGCTCTTAGGGGTCAAAGATGCCAGTCCCACTGTGAAAGTTAAAAACTCCTTTACTCACTGATTAGCAAGTGACTCCTCTTGTTTATGTAACTACTATGTACACTGTACATGTACATGTACTTTTGTCATCGCCTTGGGGTAAATGATTCATAGGAATGTGAACAACCTATTGGGTCATTTATTTTATAATCAAATAGAGGGCACGAAACTGAGGATTAAGAATAATTAACATTTCAGAAGATAGTTTTGATTGATACAACTGATCTACTTTATATAGAGAAGGTATAAACATTAAACGTATTTGATTAAGTAATAACAATGTATTCAGCCATTCCAAAAAAGCTAATCGCAAAATAGGATTTCAAGTACTACAAATGAACATATATTTCTGGACATTTGTGTTATCGCCATTTTTAAGTACCTAGCAAACTGCTCAGCCCAACACCTCGTGCCAGCGTTTCGGACATACCCGAAGTTGTTTATAAAACACACCTTGCGGTAAAAATTTCTGTCGGTTTTCTATCTGATCAGAAGATAGGTATAGGTTAAATGACCAGTCAATCAAAACTTTAAACATACGTGTTCGAATAGTATTAAGATCACGTCACACATTATCCTATAATCATGCCTGGAGGACTGCACGTCAGACTTCGTATGTATAGGCGAAACTTAAGACATTGAATTAACTGATTGTATAAGACATATAAGAAACGTTTTTAGTAAAATCGTGAAAATATTTTCAGATTCATTTTAACAATGTGAAATAAAACCTGTGAAATATTGTGAACTATGTAATACATCATTTACAAAATAATATTAAGAAGCAATACAATTAAGTAAGATAAAACTTAATATATACATGTAAGTATAAATGTATTTAACTGTACATTTAAACTGACTTAACACACATAAAGTTAAGCTGCATTTCTAATGTTAGATTGTTTTTATTGTAAATTCTACATTTACATTTTAACTTAAGGAAGTATGGGACTCATGATTTTGAATCTACCGCGCAACTCCGAATGACGTAAACCAATTCGCGGTCGTTAAATCTGTTGGTTCAATTCTAAGGTATTTAACAATAAAATTAATTGTGGAAAGGATTTCATAGTTTCTTTTTAAAATAAAAGGTGAACATAAATGATAATAAAAGTTAATTTTAACTATGTCAATGGCAAAAATATTGTATTTACCAAATTTTGTTACTCATATTTATATGAAAATTGTAATGTATACATTAGGTGTTCTATTGTAAGTAAATCATTTTTCTGTTAAACTAAATGCTATGTTTTAATCTAATAAAGTACATGTAAGAAACATTCTCCTGGCAAATTGTCTTTTTCCCCTCCAAATGCAGCTCATATTGCTTTTAGAATTTAAACAAAAAAATATAAAAATGTTGAATTTATTCCTTTTACAATCTGTTTTATAAATTGACGTCAGTATGCAAAACGTTGAGGTTTACAAACCAATTTATCTATGTTAAAATTTAAAGTGTTGGCAAATACCGAAAGTGTTGTCTGTTTTGTATACACTTTAGTATTTTATTCATTTAAAATAAAAGAATATATATGACATATATATATGATTTTTTTAATAGTACTTTTGGCCTTTTATGAATTAAAATGTTGACCCTATGTTGAATATAGTAATGAACAGTTTGAAACTGCAACTCCTCTAAAAACACTGCATAAAATATAGTGGAACTTTGTATGCATTTATGGTCACAATGTGTAGATGTGCATATTTTCAAGAAATTCCGAACTATTGATTTTTCTAGGAATTTTGGCACCTTTAAATCAGAGCTTTGGCTCTATCTCCAATACTACTAATATAGTAAAGAACAGTTTGTAAGCGCCTCTCATGGAATTTAGTGCACTTTGTAGGCATTTAGAACACAATGTGTAGATGTGCATATTATTAGGAAATTTCGATTCCATTATTTTTCTGGGAATTTTGGCCCTTTTGAACTTACAATTATGTCCCTATGTTGAATATAGTAATAAACAGTTTGTAAGCGCAACTTCTCTTCAGTTGCTACACTGGATTTCGTGAAACTTTGTAGGCATTTAGGTATGTATATTACCAGGAAATCCCGTTTCCATTATTTTTTTGGAATTTTGGTCCTTTTGAACTTAAAATATTTTTGTTGTTGAAGACAGAGAGACAAAGGAATAGATGTGCAGATTGAGGTAATTATTTTTTGTGAGTTATATGCCCTTTATCAAATTATTTTGTGTATTAAATGCTTACCTTGTCATTCAATATGGGTCGCATTGTCAAGTAATGGAGGAGCGTGTGTTATGCGACCTTGCTCACTTTTTCTGTCATTTTTTATTAAGCTTTTTAAAATTTGATACTAAAGGAATTTATTTTTAGTTTGAAGTGCAAAATCATGTTTTAGTGTAAATCAATCTTGGTTTCACACCATTGTAATCTGCCTAGAATACATTTTGATCATAAAATGCTGTCATCATTTCATCTGTCTGTTCTATTCCGATGCCAATACCGTGAATCTTCATATCACCCTAATGCACTATTAATCGTACAATCTTTTTGAACCTCTATCCTCCCCTAAAAACCCATGCCTTGGAAGTCTTCATTCGACCATTACCTGCAGACAGCGCTTTCATGCAGAGCCACTAATGATCCATTATTAATGAGCTTTGTTTTCTATTGTTTTAAGGATTTCACGCCCTGAGCAGAATCAATTAAGCGCATTAAACAACAAAACACTCGGAGCTGGTATGATAAACAATAGCAGGCAGTGTGACTGGCTCTCCGCACTGGATAACTCCACATCTGGTCCCCAAAGAACAAGGTGAACGGGAACTTATTCCGTGTTGATGGCGTATGAATAAATTCCTGGATTATTATTTTCAATTAGGTCAGGGCTTTTCCTAAGAGGTAGTAATGTTGTGTACAGATTTCTACCGAGCCCTTTGATTATTATGTTGAAATATGTTTACTTTTAATTGGTGTGTGTCATTGAACAGTGCAAAACTTAATGACTTGATTGATTAAATTATAATTATTTAAAGAGGAGAAAACAAAAACATTCCACCAAAATTACTTGTTTGTCGAAGAGCAAAAATACCTACTTTTATATAATACATTATACCTTAGGTGCACATTGCGGTAGCAGTTACATTTATCTTGTAGCATGTAGCTAAGTTCACGTGTTGTCAATTTATCTAAAGCTTCTGTGTTTGATAATCATAAATCAACCGTAGGATATGGCTAGCAGAAAACCGTTGTTATATTTCATTTCGTGTTATAAAGCTACCTAGTTTAAATCAAGTTTGGCTTTTTCCGGGTAAGACATTGTTAGAGTATCAACCTACTCGTACATGTACATTGTACATTGTCTTGGAAATCTTTAAAAAATAACATGTTAATATACATATAATATATATTATATATGTGAATGTTTAAAAATTTAAGTTTCACTTTTCTACTGAATGCAGTTTTTTATTTACCAAAACTAATTAAAACTGAAAAATAAAATAAAACAAATCGAAAAAGTATATAGATAAAAATCGTCTACTACATGAGTAAATATAACTTAATTATACCTTAAATCAGTAAATTAATTAATTTAAGTACCAATCAATTATTAATGATCATTTCATGACTGTACTTTATTGTCCCATTTTTTCGATCGTTTACATATATACGCAATGTTTCTCCATGTGCGGATCCAGAAAATTTTTCCAGGGGGGGGTCCGAATTGAAGGTAGGGGGCTACACTATTCATCAGAAATGTTCACAAGCAAAAAAAAAAAAACCTTATTTCCCAAAATCATGAAATTCCTAATCCGTGGGGGGGGGGGGGGTGGACTGCCTAGAACTGCAATTTTTTTCAATATCACTCGTAATATTCCCGCTTCCGATGACTTTCAAAAACATATAAGTGTTTTCCAGGGGGGGGGGGGGTTCGAGTCATCTTTGCGATAATTTTACTATGTAAATTTAATAACTTTTATAACCGTGCATGTTCTCAAAACAGTTGTGATTATAAATTTCCCCCTCCCCATGCAAAAAAGGACGGGGGAGGGAGGACAAAGACATAATCAGTCAATGCAAATAAAAGGGCAACATACGCATACATTATACACGAATCTTGATGTTTGTTATAAACCTCTCTTTAATATATAAACTTCATTACAAACAAAATTCACATCGTTTTCATTGACTCTAAATACACTCTAACGCGTAAACCACCACCTCGATCAAATGTACAAACATTGCTATGATGAAAGAGCTAAGCAACCTTATTCAGTTCATTTCGTTTAATTTATTTAGAAATAAATGTCTCAATATTTTCAATATAGTATCACCTGACGTAAACACTTGCTAAGTTTAAATAAATGATGTAAACAAACAGATATATGACGCCGCTCGTTGGCACCTGTTTTTTAATGATAACGGAAAAAAAGAAAGAAACACTGGAAAACACAGCTTAGTTCTTTCAGCGCTGCTTGGCTTAAACAGAAGGCGCATCATCGCTTTTTGAGAGCTGCTCCTCTGTTTACGAGGCTATTTATTTTTGTCTTTTTTAATCTTATTGATGAGCCTTTGAGGATTTCTCTTTTCTAACAATAAAATGAACAGTTCTGAGCGAGCTCCAGGGGGTGGGGATTAACCTAAAATGATTCCGTCTTTGTACTTCTTCTGTTTATAATGAGTCACACAGAAGGTACTTTTGTATTTATTATATCGGGTAGTCAAAGTCAGGAATCAATCCTTCTGGGCACCAGATGATGAAGATAATGATTAAAAGAACATTTTGCAATAAGAAGTGACGTAAACCCAACCGCAAGTAAGTACCTGCAATTAGTCCTTACTCAGACACCAGAACACAAGGTTAGACCAGTAAACAAATGGAGTTTGTTTGCCACATGTCAGGTTTTTGAGGTCATGTTTTACAATGTTTTCCTTTAGCTAAAAGCAGTTAAGGAAAGGACCGGCTCCCAAATTGCGGGAAACCTGTTCCGAGTTTTATTATATAGCTTATACACACATTAGGCTGCTTAAAACATTGATGACATTTAGGTTACGAAGTATTATTTCATCTTGGAATGTAGAAAATTGCTGTAACATTCCACAACCATTATCTCTCATTTCCATGCACACGGTGACCGCTTGAAACAAAAAGAACATCGAGTTTTGTGTTCGCCATTGATTGATTTACTGCATACAGTAAATATTTTGTTGCAAGAAAAAAGGTGCATTTGCAAATGAAAAAAAATTGAGTGAAAACCCCCAAACAATTAGGGTTGGTTTTGGAAACATGTTTGCGTTGTTTTGTGTCTAAACGCACCTCTTTTTAGTGTCAGAAAAGTATCGTAAACAGAGTTTTAATAATTATTATAATTAAAAACCCTTAATCCGATTATACCATCTTCGTGATTTTGGGATTGAGAGCTACGGGACATGTGTGTCGAACACTCCTAACAAAAATTACCAATTTGAAAGAATATAGAGAGGTCGATGGAATCTAGAACAAGGTTTCAATAAACAGTTGTCGGGATGACTTGAGCTTTCAGAAACAAAAGGCTATTAAACGAATATCTATCGCGCAAAGGTCGATGGCCGGTTGGTCGTTTCTTTCGGCGGGGGGGGGGGGGGGTAAATTAATAAAATAAGATCAAAGAACCAATGGAATATCAATGTATAAACAGTTACTGTGTTTTTTAGAGCAACAATGTCGAACTTTGAATCAAGGCGTTAAGTTAAAGTTTTCTATCTTATTTCTATGTTCAATTTGGAACCCCCAATACAGCCTCTTCCTGACTCCCGTACTTGTCATGGTTTGTAAATTATTCATGGAACATATATTAATCGAGGCATCACTCTGATTCCCAAAGGATAAAGCATGAATGAACTTGAATTCAAATAGCCTGTATTATATATACTAGTATAAATCATTTATCACACCTTTATTTATTCAAAGGAAATAAATTTCCATGTTTCAATGTAGATTTAAACCCCTTACCCCACACAACCCCACACCTTTTACAGCCCTTGTCTCCTCCTTGCATTCTCAAAATGTACCCATCATTTCATTTATCGGTTTTTGTGACCCTTCTCTGTTTTGGTTTTAATAACTTCAATTTCTTTTTACTAGTCTATTTTTTACATCAAAATCTCAAATTGTAGTCTCTATTTTCTTAAGAAGAAATATAGCTACATATTTAGTGTCTGTTTCAAACCAAAAACATTCACCCTTGTCTGATGAACAGTTAGACTTTATAATTTCTTATACAACTAACATCTTGCAATGTTATTTCATAATGATTAAATTTAGCATAAAACATACAGCCCAATCATAAACCGAATTTTTGGTTGATCTAGGAGACGTCCGAGACACGAACGCGCTGATCAAATTTTTATTGACTACGAGCAGTTTCTCTCTGGAAGCAATTTGTAATCGTTTAGAGCTCATCATATTTATGGAAACTTAGAACTTTATAAAAAGAATCGTTTGATTATTTCTTATGACGCAGCAGCCGGTTATAGACCATAAATTAGTTGATGAGAATTAAAACTAGTGACGATGCATTTCTTATCAATTTCCCGCGCTCTGAGTCATAAAACATGATTACATTTCTTGTGATGTAAAAAAGAAGCAGAAAAAACCTTGTTTACTACGAAATGACACGTGCCGTACTCAATCTGATGTTGGGAACGTCTGCTTCAATAAAATAAAATTGGAGAAGTAGCAGTGTCGAATATAACTACAACATTTATTTTACCTGCAACACAATCAAATGTTATGTTATATAGCTTGTTCATTGCTTATAATACGATCATCTCAATCGTTTATAGTCATACTGGTATCTGCTTTACTCAATCGCACTATTAAACGACGAAGAAGATATTAAGGGGGTAATTTAGTTCGATGCAATTTTTATGACCGGATTGAAGCCGAGCCAAATGAACACGCTGTAATTAGGTCCTGATCATGAATGATGTCACGCGACGAG
Organism: Magallana ariakensis; assembly: GCA_020458035.1. Taxonomy (NCBI): domain Eukaryota; kingdom Metazoa; phylum Mollusca; class Bivalvia; order Ostreida; family Ostreidae; genus Magallana; species Magallana ariakensis. The sequence continues at coordinate 21,159,035 of CM035815.1, read as the reverse complement.
AAAGTTCCCGGCACCAAAAGGCATCGATAAAAACAATAAAATCTCACTTGAACGCCGTTTGCAAGATGTCATTTACGTTATTATTCCGTTACAGAATAGCCGTCACTTTGTAGGACCACGGGGACCAAGATACTTAGGTTGTTGCGGACACTTGCGGTAGCATAGGGACATTGAGATTGGGGAAACATAATTGACGAATGGTTTTGTATCAATAAGATGATGTAAAAAGCGATTCCATTGTGTACCAAGGACAGGCGTACGATATATTTTATCATAAAGCACATTTTCTTTTTTAAATTGTCGTCGATTGAAGCAAATATTGCGTCTGAAAATGTAAATTTGATTCTGGTAAAAAAATATCAGTATTGTCACTAATTGTAATTTTCGCACCAATTACAAGTAATGTTAATCATAGTTGATTGGTCATTTATGTATAAAGAGCCTTGGAAAAAATGGGAGCGGATTGCAGTGGTTTTGTTACACATCATGAATTTATCTATCTTGATCGGTCTCGCTTATTTGAAGATTGCACCGCTTCGATTTTTTGCGTATAAAATTAATACCATACAGAAATACATTTAAGTGGTTATTCGGCGGCAGTCAACAGAAACTACATATCAGTGATTGCAATTTTTGCTCAATCTACTACCGACTCAAAATGCATTATACAAACAAAGTACTGTTATTGATTTTGGGATATCTGGGTCAAAACTAGTGAAGCAAGGTCTGTCCCGTTACGAGGGAATGGTAATGGTGGGATTCCGTGCTGTGAGCTTTGTTTCATGAAATATCTTTTCTTGACACAGAACTGAACCTTTTAGCTATCTGTCTTGTCTTGTCTTTTTTCATTTTCCCGCATTTCAAATTATCCACAAAATACTCTTACTAAATAGATATAATTGTAAAAGTCATGCAGTGGTTAAATTAATCTTTGGCAAAAATTAAAAGATAAATGAGATCTAAATGAACATTTTCCAGTTAGCATATATAAATCTAATGATGCTGAAACCATCTGAATTTGTGTTTTGTTACTTGTTATATAACATTCTGCAAGAACTCGTCAATTTATAAAAACATATAATCAATGCAAGGGTAACTTTGCTTACTCCTCCAGTAACGTTTCAAAGCAGTAGTCAAAGATCAAAGTGATTAATTGGTTGCAAAGTCTGTGAAATTCTTTGTATGTTATACATAACAAATATATGACATTGATTCATGTATAAAGTTTGGAATGGTTTCAATAGAAAATAAGCGCTGACCTAAATAATTACAAATTCGATCATTACCTGAATCCCAGGAATTAGTTTAACAGAAAACATTCGTCAAACCTTACACCAGCGAACATAAACTCCATAAGAAATCGCTGTTCTCAAATTGTGTGTGGCATGTACAGTATGACCGTTCTCTAGGGCATGCAAAGTATGAAGATCTTTGAAGAAAATAAATTTCTATGTTAGAGCAACAACATATTATTAAGGTTAAGTGTGTATTAAGAAATTTACATGAAAATATCGTATAATCACTCTCGACTGATTGGTATTTCAATTTTTTTTCCAGTTTCTGAATTTGTGAGTTCAAAAGGACAAGGATGTATATGGCGTTTGATATCCACTTCGGAGTAATGAAGACGAGAGACTTTCAATGCAGTGAAAATGTTCCTGATTGGCTAATATACACTGTGTATAAATAAATGTCCTGGTGCAAATCAATCATATCATTCAATTTTGTCATCATGGCAGATGCAACATTTCATTTTCTGCATACGAGCATACATATTGATCGTTAACAGAACTAAATTGGAATAAGGTTTAGATATAGGTCTAGATTCCATCTTAAAGATACTTTTTCCTTGGAGAGAGGTTTTCAGACATTTGTATTATTGGTTTTTAAAAAAAGGAGTTTATACTTAAAATGTGTCAAATTTAGTACCGGTATTTTCCACAAAAGCGTATCATTTCATCGATAAATATGAAAGTTATTCCATTATCTGCGTTTTAAGGTGGTATGGGACATCTGTCGATGTTTAAATTAACGTACATTATAATTATATACTTTAACCGGTTTAGAATTTTCAAGAACAGTTTTACAATATTTAATAAAAAAAAAATACTTTTTAAAAATATTTGGAAAGGTAAAAATTTTAAAATCCCCAGCGGGATTCGAACTCACGACTTACAGATTCAACTACATGTTTATACCCTGTAACGTCAATAGCTATAGCGCTGGTACAGGGATTGTATGGAATCATGCTGTATTGTACGTCATGCATGTATATAGGCTAAAAAAAGCTTAAAATGTTAAATTGTCGTTCTTACATTTTGAATGCGGGAATGTTACTGGCATTATACGCCTTTGTTCTTTAATCTTATTTCTAATCTTGTTGTAGGCTTTCCATTATATTGGTGTCTGAATCTACTTGAAATCACAATGTATCAAGGTATATTATTTTTTTTCTTTGTACATAGCGTTGGGACACTTTTGTATATCCTATTTAATTTCTTTTGATTTGACCTCTATGAAGAATTTAAAGCGGGAAACTAGTAAAAACAAAGATTTTTGAAATAAAGAGAACTGAGGGACAAACAACCTAAGGTTAATTCATCATGATGGAAATGACGCCGACGCATGCGCGTTTTTTATAATTGTAATACAGTAAATTGATACTTACTATATACAATTATAGCCTCGTCCTCAGTCGATATACTCTCACCAGGTCTATAAAATCATGTATTGACCGATATCAAAAGGCTATAACTGTTTTATTATAATAAATCAAAGACCAATTCTCTTCATCCTCTTCAAGCGTATAATAGTAAAATATTTTGTTCATTATGTATAGGTGTTGATTTCGCTATTATGACGTCACAATGTCGCACGTGCCAAAACCAGTATTTTGTCATGAAAATCTATTTTTAGTATAGTGAGGTCAATAAATTTTCTTGTTTTAGTATAGTAAGGTCTATGATATACAATTATAGCCTTTTGATGAGGTCAATACATGGTTTTATAGACCTGATGAGAGTATATCGACCGAGGACGAAATCCGAGGTTGATATATTTTTATCAGGTCTATAAAATCATGTATGGACTGATATCAAAAGGCTATAACTGTTTTATTATAATAAATCAAAAACTAATTCTCTTTAACTCTTCAAGCGTATAGTAGTAAAATATTTTGTTCATAATGTATAGGTGTTGATTTCGCTATTATGACGTCACAATGTCGCACGTGCCAAAACCAGTATTTTGTCATGAAAATCCATTTTAAGAATAGTGAGGTCAATAAATTTTCTATTTTTAGTATAGTAAGGTCTATAACAGAATTTATAGCACGGTCACGTGACAGCAATCGACCAATCATGTGTTTGGGAAAAATACGATATTATAATAACAGAATTTATAGCACAGTCACGTGACAGCAATCGACCAATCATGTGTTTGGGAAAAATACGATATTATAATAACAGAATTTATAGCACGCAATCGACCAATCATCTGTTTGGGAAAAATACGATATATTATAATAATATATCTTATTCTTATCATGTATGCTGAAAATTCTTCTTTCTTGGATACTATATAAATGTTCCATACTTTGCTAAGTCAGTCAGATCTCACAAGAGGCATCATTAACTTGAATTTTACGTTACTGTGTACTATAATTTCTAATTACCGTTTTACTTAGAATTTTATATCATCTTGATATAAAATAACAATAAAATGCATTTTTCTTATTAATTTTGCAAACAGGAGTAGAGATATTTTGTTGTAGGAAAATAATCAAGCTGTGCGTACTTGTGTTCATACATGAAATTTAGGGTAGTCATCACTGCAGCATTTGAAGTGATGCAATGTTTTTCAGTGTTAACTATCTATTTTTACCTCATTTTACATCCCACTTTATTGTAATGTTATAAGTATAAATATGCAAGATTTTTTTTAAAAGAAAAAACAATTATACACTGAAATTTGCAGCTTTCTTATTTTCAGTTAAATCAACTATTGACGTCTTAGAATTTTTACTTTTGGCAAATGTTTCATGTTTCATTTCACTGTAGACAAAGGAACTGTGTCAATACTGTGGCCTCTGGCTTTCTCGTATACGTTTTTATCCATCAATGTATCATATTCTAAATCGTTCACCAAAACCTCACCAAAAAACAAAAAAAACAAACAATAAATGCTTATAACTCTGAAATGCTAAATAGGTGGTCTTTTTGTCGATGTGATATTCATTGGAACATTTTGTTTTTGTAGATGAAGAACTATCAGCTGCTGATATTTTTACTGGTACTTGGAACATCTTGTCATTGAGTTGCGCTCTTGTGGAGTATTAAACTCCAGCTTTCTCGACATCTTGAAGATTCATGACATTAAGTGATGCTGCCTCATCCTACTGTCTCCTAAATCATTTGTATATTCTTGCATCTTCCGGTTTTTATACTCTTTTCGAGCAAATGCTAAAAGTTGTTTACAATTTATTTGTCAACTTGCCAGGAATTAATGTCTACATGTCGTATAATTTTTCTACTTCCCGGATCTTTGAGAATAAAACTTTAAAAAAATCTAATGAAAGATTTAGAGTGTTTTTCAGGATAGACATGTGTTCGTTAGGTTTAAAAGCGTGTTGTCGGTTTCTAATTTCAGATGAAAACAAGGGTTTTATTAAAGCTGTTTTATATGAATTAAAGCGCTGGAAGTTATGACTGCATGTTTTTACCATAATTGTGAGTAATACTGATATGAAAAGTCTATTTACAGCGAAAAAAATGGATAAATAAAAGAACTCTTACAAGTTTTCATTTAGAAAATAATCTCCCCGAGCACAAAATTGTCCATATTTTTCGCTAACGGTGTCAAGTCAATGTTTTTTATGTAATAACTATCAATTTTTATCCCAATACCAACATTATCAAAACTTTCATTACTTCACTTCGGAAATGAAAGGAACAAGTGAAGTGAACAAACTCACATACCCCACACTCCCTCATTACTTGCCAATGCTACACACAATGAATAACAGGGGTATGCATTAAATACACAAATTGATTTGATAATGGGCATAACTTGCAAATGATTATTAGATCAAAACTAGCTGCAAATAAGCACATCTATTCTTTTGTCCTTAATAATAACAAAACTATAAATTCAAAACGGCCGAAATTTCCAGGAAAATCATGGAATTGGACCTAAGTCTTGCCTGGTAATATGCACATCTACACATTGTGTCCAATATATCTATAAAGGGTCTCACGAACTTCCATGGAGCAGATTGTGAGGAGTTGCGCTTACAAAGTTACAGTTTATTACTATATTAGAAATATGGCCAAAATTCTTGGTTGGGATTTCCTGGATATATGCACATCAATACACATTGTGTCCTTATACCTACAAAGTTTTACGAAATTCCGTGCAGAGGTTGCACTTACAAGCTGTTCATTATATTACAGAATTATATATTTTACTACATAAATATATGTCTGGCTGGGACAGAGAAAAATCACGTGTTCCGTCCAAAAAGTATAGCTACCATGCAGACTTTGATTTGAATAACAAGAGGACAAGAAACGCATGTGAACGGATTGTGCCATCGTATGAACATCGTTAGCTTTATTCCGTGAAGTGGAGCATTATAAAGATAACAAATGCGTTTATAGCATATACATTCATTGTCGAAGAACCAAAAAAATTGAAGAAATTTTCTATAATTCTATTTGATATTGTAAGGAAAACATGCATATAGATTGTTCTGTCAAATGAGGACGCCCTGGTCCGGTCTTGTACAGAATGTTTAACCTCTTACATTTACAACAACTCCCAGGAAGATGTGTATTTGTTTGTTTGGTAAAAGATCTGTGGTAGGCTAAACTTGACAAAATATACAGAGCGCGGTGTTCAACCGCATAAACAAATGGCGGGCTTCGTATAACAATTTTACCGAAAATCACAAGAGAGTTCTAAAATGAAAAATCAATAATTAAAGAAAGATAACTCTAACTCTAACAATGGACAGAACATAGATACTGATACAAAAAGCAGCTTCTTTCAAAGATACGTAACTCCTTCCATTCTTTCAGTCTCTAGAAAAGTTTTATCGCTTCTACATATGTCGCTCCGTGCATATGTTTCAAAAACTTAAGTCTGGAACAGAAATGAAAATGGTACTTCAGTAGTATTGCATTCAATAATGTCATTTTGCTTACATAATAATCGAGAGTTGTGCAATACAACTGTATTATCAATAGGTGATTTGCATTCCTACTATCAAGGCCTTTGTCAAGGTGTGGAATTTAATCTATCGAACTCTTTGTAATTATTCTGTAAATAACGTTTACGGACCTTATGCTAATTGAAATGAAATGTTTTCTTATATTTCAACGACTGTTTTAAGACGGTCATAATTTTGCTAAACCTTAAAGGGGTATGGTCACGATTTTGGTCAAAAATTATTTTTCCAATTTAATGTTTACAATGCTTTAGTAAGGCATTTTAATAGGCAACCACAATTTGAGTGTCCTTGGTTGAGTTATAAGCGAGTTACAGAGCTTACAATTCTTTGCTATGCAAACAAAGCTTCTGTGTACATTTTGAATGTTGAGGTGAATACTCCAGTTTTAGACCTAAAATGAATATGATAAAAGTTAAGATCTGTTTATTTATGCATAAAATGAATAAGAAGATGAAAAAATCAGCTTGAACAACAACTTTTACCGGTATATTGAACTAATGTAAACAAAATCAGGGCACGAGCATTGTTAACATGACAAAGACTTTTGAGCCCTGTATCTTGCTTATAACTTTACTACCGACTCTCAAATTTTATTTCGTCATTGTAAATGCATTCCCAAAGCATTGTAAATAATAAAAACAGAAAAATAGAATTTGAACAAAATCGTGACCATGCCCCTTTAAATAAATCACATCTGAGGCACAGTCAGAGATTGACAGTTATTTTTTTAATTGACGTAATTGTATATTGCTCGATATCGTACATCGTAAAATTAACCCTTTTATGTTTGCATGCTTCTAACATGACTTTATTTGATTTAATCAATAGCTTTTGATAGCAGTAATTGATTTCTTTATTAATTCTGTTTATCTTGTACTTGTGTTATATTTTATTGTTCACTATAATAGGATCTATGAAATTAGATCCTACCATATAGCATGCCTTAACAAAGAGTGTGTAAAAATTTCAAGCACCTGCGATGAATAGTTGCTGAGAAAAATGCGACAGAAATTTTTGTTACGGACAGACAGACAGACACACAAGAGTAAAAGACTATATCCCTTCTCCTTCGGAGCGGGGGTATTATGAGTGTGGGTCAAACAAATAAACAGTTCAAGGTTTTACCAAGTTATAGCCCTGTAGGACTATAACTGGTATATAAATATGATATACATGTGTATAAATAATAAAATGCTTTAATTCATGGACCCTTGATAAAGGGCATACCTGGCAAAAATGATCAGATCAAAAACTATCTGCAAATATGCACATCTATTTCTTTTAACGCTGTATTTAATGACACATCGGGCTCGTAGGAAATTACCTGTAAAAAAAAAACTCAAAGCCATTGTTTCATTCGGTACAGAAGTAATCTCTGTAATTTAAATGGGTTAATCGCACATAATGCAAACTAATACATGAATTTCAATTAAACTTTTTATTTAGTTTTTTTTCAAGATTATTCTTCTATTTTTAGTTATGTAAAATACAGCATACAAATAAAATATTAAGAATTTTATATTCAAATATGTTATTATATAATCAACATAACAAAGTACTGCGGGAGTTAGCTGATGTGCTGGAGGTGGAGAGAAAAGGGAAACGACCATCATACTCAAAGCAAACGTAGACACAGTTTGTGAAACAGGATGAATATACAGCTGACACAAGAGCGGCAAGCCGTACATCATAATCATTGCTGGACAGAGGAAATGACTGGGAACTCAGAATGGATCTAGATAGGAAGTTTACATAACATCGTGGAAACTATCCTCAGATCAGACACAGTGCTTGTCTCCCAGCTGTCGAAGAAGCTGGTCGGAATAGAGAGGACCTGCCATGGGAAGAAAATTGTGAGGAGGCCATGAGAGGAAAAAAATCTTGTACAAGAGTCTTGTCCTTTCTTACTTTACTTTACGTTCTTTTACATTAAGTGAAACAAAAATAAAATACTTGTTTAAAATGCTGTAATACTGTTTTAGTACTGATATTACTTAGTATTCCACTTACGAATAGTATCGGGAAAAATGACTTGTTGAAAACTTCTTATCAACATCTAGGCAAAGAATAGTTCGAGAATGTCTAGTGTTATAGTGGGAAGTGACATTTTTTTCTTTATGAAAATTATGAAATTAAGATTAATAGGTCGCCGATGTCATTTGATCAATTGAAGTTTCTGAATATTCAAAAACATTTTACTGATTTTACAGAAATAGTTTCTAATAAATTTAACTAGAGGTGTCAAATGTTCTGCATTGTCTGCTACTTTCATATTCAGAATAAATCATCAAATATAGCTGTTTATTGGTTCAGTACATTTATTACGAATATGTTGTAAATTAGGTTCTAAAAGAAAAACAAAAAATATATACGACTTCATCCTCCTTCAAGGAAATAGTCACAATTAAAATGTCTTTTGAATATTAAATTTCCGTATTTAATTAACTATTTTCAAGAGTACATTTTTAAATTGTACGAGTATTATATACATGTATTAAAAAATATCGTCCACAATATTATTTACAAATTGAACATTTTACATGATCTTTACGAGGAAATTTCTTTTGGGATAAAATAAAACGGTTTGGGTTGATACGTCAATCCAAGAACTCCCTCCAAGTCAAAAACCGATTCGTCACTTTCTGGTAGAAATTGAAACCGCTGAATCAATGACGTCATTAAGAGGAATAGCTCCATCCGTGCTAGGGCCTCTCCAAGGCAGACTCGTTTACCTGAAAGAGAACATCACGTGAATCAATACACGACAGTTTTTAACTTTAAATCAATGTAAACGCATGCACTGCTTGTTTTTTGCAATGACCATTTGCTCAACATCTAATCTATATCACTGTGTAGAAACGAACTAGGGTAACGCACTTTACCCTAGTCCAAGATGGCGAAAAGGAAACACGCTTCAAGTTTTTTCGCACAAGTATTCACCTTTTTAATGGTTGCTTCTAAAAACTATTGCGCAGTATATGTTGGGCGGTGTTAGTTTTCAATGTCCACTCGTAAATCTGTCTTAAATTGCTCGTATTTATAGAGATAACGCGTGTCGAAGATTCGCTCCAAACTAGGGTAAAGCCGATGAGGCGATATTTTGTGATTAGGGTAAAGTATTTTTGTGACTAGAATAAAGTTACTTGTTTAACATTTAAATATATACTTTGTAACTGCTTTAAACAATTTATAAAATTAAAATAGACTTTTTTTCGCTGCTACTGTCGTCACGTCATGCACACCAATTGAAGATAGTTTCTGAGGTATCGGATGTACAATTTAGACTGGGGCCTCAGGATTTACCGTTATGATCTCGATATATTACGGAGATTGGAATACATTTTCAATATGTCGAAATATTTTTATTTAACATAAAAATACAGTAAGCAAGAACGTCATTTGTCATTGTATGGCGTTATTTTTTTTTTTTTTTGCCACGGCGCATTTGCGATTACGAGAAGAAAAAAAACCCTACTTTTATATAGAGTAAAGTTTGCGGTTCATGTGTAACTTATTCAAACGTAATATAGGTTGATCGTCTTAATTATTGATTTAATTCGTAGAATTTGTTGCTGTGCATAATTTGATTTTTGGATATTCGAGCGATTGCATGACCCTATTTAATGATTTCATTTTTTTATATCTAGTTTCATCAATGTGCATTCAAAAATAATGATATTACAACTTTATTTTTTATTTACATTTACATGTATTTTATTAAACATATGAAGTGCTATTCGTACGTTTGTTAAATTTCTTTGCATGCAAGAAACACACCACATCGTGTTTTAGTTTTGGTAATATAAAACATGATTTCATATATACATTTTTTAAAACTACAGACCCTAAAATGTACTACTTCACCACACGCTCGCTAAACGGCAGTTCAACCGAAGCGCCACAGTTTTCACGAAACGCTACACGGTTTGCCAGACGCTAAACGGTTTGCAAACCGCTTTTGAATTTAATTATTCACAGATTTTATAGGGGTGTCATGTTGCAAGTTTTGAATTTACTGAGTGGTGTAAATACGTTGTTAATTTTGTATGTACACTCACCGAGAATAAAATTCAAAATTCTCAACATGACGAGGGATGCTATGCAATCAAATAATTATTAATTTCTTCTTTGATCATACTAATCGCGTAGAAGAATATTTTCCGTGCATAAAACCAGAAAAAATTCAAAACTACTAGAAGATACGTACGCCTAACGAAATAAAAACGAAGTTTCCGTAGTGTATCACTGTTTTATTTTTTCCTTTTTTAAAATTCTAAACATTGTATTGGAAAGAACAAAATAAATAATTAGATTTCAGACCCAACATCTGTATACCGGTGTATATTTCCTAGCTTAATTGCTTGGACAAATTAATTGTAACATTGTGATTAAACATCTTGGTATTTTCCGTTAAGAGGGTTTATAAGAGTAAATGATTACATGTAAAATCGTCTTTTTTTCTTCTCTCGCATTTCAGAGAATATGAACAGGATGTTTTTCACTCTATTTTTTTTTTGTGGCTGAATTTCCTATCATTCAAAATTGTACTATGCAGCTTAAAATAGATTAATATCTATTGGCCGATGACATAACAGAGACGGTGACCACCAAATGAAATCAAATACCAAAAGATAAACAGGATGAGTTAGCAGATGTCTGAGGTTTTGTGTGATAACTGTACACAATCATGGTGTTAAAAAATGCATGCGTTTTACAACATGACAGTGTCACTTATAGTTGATTTGGATTGCCTATGAAAGTCATAATTTGTTTGCCGTAAAAAAAACATGTTGACGGATTGCGTATTTGAATATTGTACCAATACGGAAACGATATAGACATTCTTAATCGGCAGCCTCCGTTTCAAATCTGTCTTATTCTTTTGTTTGTTGAAAAAGAATACAAGTTTGATTAAAAGATTAGGACAGTGTTAAATTGTGTTCAATGAGTTGAATGTTTCTAATGAATTCTCATTAACCTGATGAAACATCATACACGGTTATCGCAAGATTTACGCGCCTGATGTGACCAGCAATTCACTACTTCGCTGTAGTGGTAACAAATACTTCTTCGTGCAGATATTTTGCTGAATAAAAAGCTTAAAATTTTAAATTTTAACTCTCAAATTACAAGTTCTCAATCGTAAAGTAGTAGACAAAAATCAAATTACAGGGAAACGGGAATATGCGTTATAGTACATGTGCCATGATTGCGAGGAAGGGGGTTAACATCGCGTGTTGTCGACATGATCATTGTAGAACACAAATTTTGTTCATAAAATTATTATTTTTGAAATATGTTGGCAATTTTTTTTTTGTATAAAATATTAATAATCATAGCAATACGTGTTATTAAATCGTGTATTTTTTAGTGTTGAGGTGTTTTACGCAATGGGTTATTGATTTGCTAGAAGAGTGCGTTTCTAATCTACAAAACAGCCCCTTAAGATAGACCCTGTAAAGTATAAAAGAAGACATTTATGCTCTCTATAAGAAATTTCTTAAAGCGTTACCCTAATCACGTTTAAAGTTTTAAAAAGCTTTACCCTAGTCATGAATTTGCTTTACCCTAATCATAGTCGAAAATTTTCCTTGCTTTTTCTCTATAATAAGGAAAGATTCTGTAAAAGTTTTACAATTGTTACGTTTATACACTTCAAATTTTGTAAATTTATTTATTTATTTAGTCATACTACCCCGACAAATGCGTAAATTTAGTGTAAAATAATCGAAGCGTACTTCCCCATCGCCATCTTGGACTAGGGTAAAGTGCGTTACCCTAGTTCGTTTCTACACAGTGTATATGTAAAGAAAAGAATTTTTAAAACTTACCCAAAGAAAAGCACACCACGTATTTCTCCTTTCCATTGAGTTTACCGTTGTCATTAAGAAATCTTTCTGGATTAAACGACTCTGGGCGTTCAAAGATTGACGGATCAAACAGAACCGAGTAGATGTTTGGAATAAGAACAGCGTGGTCTGGAATTAGGAATTGGCCATATTTGAGTTCCTTAGTCAATCCGTGGGGTATGGATAACGGGGCAATGCAACCCATTCGCAAAGTCTCGGTAAGGACTGCCTCTGAATATGGCATGCTATCTTTGTGGCTCATGGAAGGATATTTTGAGTGCCCGATTACGTCATGTATCTCTTCACGCATGCGTGCTTGGACTTTGGGGTGCGCTATCATGAAAAGAATGAACCATCTCATGGTTGTGGCCGATGTTTCTGTGCCCGCGCCCAGGAGGTCCATAACAATCTGCAGCAGTTGTTGCTCTGAAATAGCCGCATACTTATTATTCTATATAGTCACACTCTCGTATACTGGACTTAAACGATTGTTGAAATACATTTTTAATGCGTTGAAATCTTAGTCCAGTGGTCAGGTTCTTGTCGAACCATCCATATATTGAGTCATCGTTTTTTAATGACAGCGAGTTTGTTCATAAAATTCTATATTTAAGGTATCTAACAAAAATATACAATAGATTGTTATTCTCTTCTAAAATATAAAAAAAAATAATATTACTAAATAGACAAGACAAAACAATATGAACTAATTACCAATTTTGTTATTATACAATCATGTTAAAAACTGAAATCTGATTGGTTTAGACGCAGTTTATAATCCATCACCCTCAGCGTTAGCAACACACTTAGCAATGGGTAACACAACGAATTGTTACATGCGCGTAAATTATGCGCGTACGGTTCGCCGTAGAATTCACGTCATTCCTTAAGAAGTCAGTTACATGTATGCGTTTGAAATAATGCGAATAAATAATAAAAATAAAAGCAGTAAAGTTTTCTTTAAAACTGAGACATTAAGTATAATAAAATAAATAGTGCCTGTGTGGGAGGGTAACAGTTGAAATTGCCATCCCCGAGAAAAAAGTGAAGTAGCGTCGGTTGACAATTGTTTTTCGGGGATTTTAATTTCAACTGTTCCTCTCCTAAACAGGCACTTTCTATATAATATTGATTGCAGAGACTGAAATGGCTTTCTATATGTCGAATACTTTACGTTTTACCTCAAACATATGAAATGATTATTCTCGAATCTCTGTTGTATTTCCATTAGAAGACTTTTAGGGTTGTTTTTTTTAGGGGAGAGCGTGTTTGTTAATAAGACTAACCTACCATTAAAATCTTGCTCGTTGCCTTGACTTTCTTGTCTCATTTTTCTAATGTAAGCGTCGATGAAATCACGAATATGGCTCTCTTCGTACGTCTGAAGATGTTCTTTCAACATTTTTCTTACACTGTTTTGAAGAAGTTGGTTCTGTTTGATTGTGTCCTGTCCTCGGAATGGATCTCCGGGTATTTTAGCAAGGAATGGAAACACCGTCAAAGCCCCTATAGTGTTGACATTGCTGGCAGCAGCATTGATAGCGTTCACGATGTCCAGAAAGTCCTGATCATTGCTATCAAAACGTCTCCCCAAGGTCACATCACACATGATATTTGCTATACTTACGGTGATGAAATCACTGCTTGTGACACACATAGGCTTCCCTGCTTGTTGTGCGAAGACATTTATGACAACTTCAACCTCCTTCATGATATTTGATTCGAACGATTTTTTACCAAATCCAAATTCCCTCAACATAGACATTGTAAACGTTCTGTTTATTTTCCATCGATGACCAGACGAAAATACTATGCCTAAAGAGATTGTACGAAAAGTAAGACTCATCGATTTAAAAGATAAAGTAGAATACATGTAACAAATCAAATTTCTTATAACATACCGTTTCTCTTTGTCAATTCGTTGCTTAAAAAGTTGTCCGGTCGAATAGATACGACATCCGCATTATTGATAAAAATGTCTTTCATCGTTTCATAACCGTTTACAACAATATAAAATTTCCCGCCGATTGTCAACGTGAAAAGGTCGCCATACTGTCCTCGTAGAGCAACAAAAGACTTCAATATATCTTTAGTTCCAAACAAACCATATACGTTGCCTATGATGGGGAAAATCCTTGGTCCTGGGGGCAGCTTGCGGGGTATAGATAAGGCCCAGTAACAAAGGTAGACGATGGCACCTACTAAACCTAGAAGCACTGATGTCAGCCATTCCGCCATTGTATTTGGTGTGTGTCTGCTTCCCTTACCTCTCTATAATGAACATTGTAACCAGCAATCGTGACTTAGCCCTTTAAAGGCATGTCATTTACATGCACAATTATCTCCTTATATTTGTATTGCCTAACACAGTGTCGGATTTACTTTATAAGTACTCTAGCTAACACCACAGCGTGTTTTCATTTTTTTTAAAGATACGAAAGATAAAATATTTTACTACGCGCACAGGTTAAAAATTACGGAAGCTTTTTGCTGCAATAATACGTCGCACATATGTACGGAAACGTATAACCGCCTCTTGATGTTGTGTTAAACCTCTAAATGGCGAATTAAAATTAGTGTCATCTTCCTATAAAATGTATATATTGTGAAAATTATGTCGACATGGACAAAGAGATAAATACAAGTCGATGTATTTTGGATGATTTAACCGCTCATTTCAAGCTTTGTTGACTTTGATCAAGTCATAATATTATTCTGCGATATAAATTTGTCGCATTTATATAAATGCGTAGAAATTTTCTCGCTATCTTTTATAATGAAAATTAATTATATTGAAGTGGTACAATTTGTTACACTATCGTGTCCAAATTTCAGTGACTTCTTGTCTGTTAACAAGGAATGTCAACTTAAGTTTGTCGTCTAAAGTTTGAGCAACAATTTAACCCAATCATAAAATACAATAATATAAAGCAGTACACATTCTGTAGTAGCTATCTGCAAAGCTCCATAAGCGTGAGAGACAGAGGCGTAGCACATTGTTTTGTAATTTAAAAAAAACCCAAAAAACTTTAAAGTGGAAATAAACGAATGCAAAAATAAAACAAATATGATACAAGCAAGATTTAAACAGTTTTTGATTATTTCAGTAAATACTTTAATTAATATATGATATTAGTTTAATTAAATTTGTAATGCAAAACAATGAAACTTTGTGTAGATTTTAATTAACTTAAAGCAATATGAGCTGCAACTTTCATGCTGAATTTTTTTTTAACGAAAATGTTATTTTCTACTAAAATGACAAAAAATATCATGGTTTTTAAATTTCTGTTAGGTTTATTTTTGTGGGAAAAGCCGTTAAGAAGCCTTAATTGAATCAAAATTGAATAATTGTCGTCCTGTACAAAAATTGAACTGCTATATATTCCTTAGAAAAAAAATCTTTCTTCTGACGAAAATTAATGATTTTTTCAGATTTTAATTTTCATAAAAATTTAAGTTACATGCAGACTTAGCATACTAGCAGGTTTTTGCAGCAAAATAAAATTCTAAAAAATACAGCTCATATTGCTTTAAAGTTCAAAATTATACATGTATGAATGTATACATGAACAGTTTTATGTGAACACAATTAATGATGATTCTACATTCGAAGTGCTTTTGAAAGATGACAAATAAAATTACTGAGAGAAATAAACATTCCTGGATGCTTTTAATATTTCTTAAACTAAAGTAAAAAGGAAAGGCTAAACCTTTGGTTTGGGAACCATATTAACTTATACTATTTGATGGTAACGAAACAGGATAAAAGAAATCACAAAGAATGCAGTTACTGAAATGTTAAATGAATAGTACCTGAAATATAAAAAATGTTTTTCTTTAATTAAATTAAGTTAATTCCAGTCTGTTTAGATGGTCTTAACCAGAGCTTTGATTGTTCACTCAATTTAAGGGTATCCACACACACACACACACACACACACACACACATACATCGCTTAAACCCCAAAGAATCTGGGAAGTTTACCCATCCCTCTCTATATATATCACAGCATTCTATAAGTAAGTCAATTATTCTAGTCGTTCAAATTTTAGTGAAAAATTCTCTCTGATTTAAATAAATCGCCCATGTGAATTCACCATACAAAATATGTTGCAATAAGTTCTGTGACATTTAATTTTGGCGGCATAGTTTACATGCATTATTTCAGTGCGACATTGCGGATTACGACTTTAATAGATTAAAGTTATTAAGTCGTCAAAAACATGTCAAAATAGTGTCACTATATAGAGTTTGTTGTCTTAATTAAATTGCTAAACTTTGAAACAATCATATATGACAATATATTTATGTGAATATATCGCGTTCAAACGCAACAACACGAGGCGGTTATACGTTTCCGTACATATGGGATACTATAGCATTGAATCATGATTTTTTGAAGTATACAGTCTCATAACTGCCGCGATGTGTGCATACAAATTGATGAAAATTTGTATGCACACATCGCGGCAGTTATGAGACTGTATACTTCAAAAAATCATGATTTAATGCTTATATTTACATTTTTAAACTTCTTGCCTTGTCTGCAAATGTGATTCATACCTTAAAATTCCTATCTTATCCTAAGGGTAAGTTAACATTAATGGAAGAGCCACAGTAACAGCCACAAGCGTGAACTTTGATTTTCGCTTGTGACGTTGCAGTTTACAGCGTTAAACGTTTGTGATGTCATAATAAAACTCGTCATTTTAACCTTTGACTACTTGTTGCATTTAGAGGCATTTGAAGATCACAGAATTTAATGGAAAAACACAGTAGAATGTAAATATAAAGTCGTACATCGCAGTATGGTGTCCGGATAGGGCCATTTGCGTTAAAACGACATCGCGTTCAGATAAACAAGACATCGCGCTAACACACAACACGCCGTCGCGCTAACGCAACTTTGCACAACACGCCGTCGCGCTAACACACAACACGCCGTCGCGCTAACACAAAACACGCCGTCGCGCTAACACAACTTTGCACAACACGCCGTCGCGCTAACGCAATTTCGCAAATTTTACAGTCTAGTAGGAAGTCGAGTTCGGAATTATCAGACTGCGCATGTTGATTGTAATTCACGTGTTAATCAAATTCTTAAAAATATACACTGTTCATAACATTATTACATGTTACAAATTCAAATAAGGTGCTCTGTATATTACCAAAACAAAGAAATTTTAAAATGTACAATTACAGGTATATAAGATGTCATGAATGTATTATTGTTGAATTTATGAATTATATTAAATATTTAAGGTAAATTTACCAATTGGTTGATTTATTAATATTTTACATGCATGCTATCATATCCTTATGCAGTGACATACAAGTAACTATATTTTTATTCATATCTATTGATAATAAGTGACAAAAATATTTATATTTCAAAGTACGTTTAATTTATTTTTCATCCATGCTTGCATACATGCCTACATATTTCAGCATGCGCACTCTGATATTTCCGGACACGACTTCCTACTAGACTGTGAAACTTGCAAAGTTGCGTTAGCGCGACGGCGTGTTGTGCAAAGTTGTGTTAGCGCGACGGCGTGTTGTGCAAAGTTGTGTTAGCGCGACGGCGTGTTTTGTGTTAGCGCGACGGCGTGTTTTGTGTTAGCGCGACGGCGTGTTGTGCAAAGTTGTGTTAGCGCGACGGCGTGTTGTGCAAAGTTGCGTTAGCGCGACGGCGTGTTGTGTGTTAGCACGACGGCGTGTTGTGCAAAGTTGTGTTAGCGCGACGGCGTGTTGTGCAAAGTTGCGTTAGCGCGACGGCGTGTTGTGTGTTAGCGCGACGGCGTGTTTTGCAAAGTTGCGTTAGCGCGACGGCGTGTTCTGTGTCAGCGCGACGGCGTGTTGTGCAAAGTTGCGTTAGCGCGACGGCGTGTTGTGTGTTAGCGCGTTTAATATTTAATTATAAATAATTACTAATTTTATAGAGCAGGTGGCCCTCTACCAAAATTGTAAATTTCCTGTATGTAAGCTATTATTGAATTTTAACTGATAAGTTTATATCATTGTGAAATTAATTCAAATCCTACTTTTATTTTCGATAAACAAGCCCGAAATAGCAAAAATGAGAGTAAGGTAGTGGGCACGCTTTGGCGGATCCAAGTCAATACGAGTTAGCATTAAAATATATAAATGCAATGAAATAATATTGAATGATTACGTAAACAGTGGATATACTAATTACGGACATCATCTCACATGTGTTGAAATACCAAAGTGCAGTTTTATTACCACATTCTATGTTATTAGTCCCCTACCGGTTTCACCGGAGGGGACTATTATATAGCTTTCCTCTGCGTCCGTCCGTCCGTCCGTCCGCCTGTCCGTCTGTTCCGGTATCGATGTTTATGATAAATAGACGATGGATGTGAGAGGAATAAATGTTACAACTCGTGATGAGTTTTCCATCTTTTTATACTAAAGTCAAGCTACCTGCCAATAAGCTACCTACCAATAACGAATTTTCGTGTATTTTTATTGACTATAAATTAAAGCTTTTCGAACCCGATTACATTATATAGAAATTTAAAAAGGCGCCTAGCGCCCAAACTAGGAGGTGTGCAACCTAGCTGAAACCGAATCCTTCGGGGTACGGGTGTCCCCTGACGGAATCCGTCTCAAAAGGGGCGATATAAGCTCCGATTTTCGGCGCCAGGGCGCTGAGTTGACCCTATTATACAATAACATAGGTCCTCTAAACAGGGCGCCTAGCGCCCAAACTAAGAGGTGTACCATCTAGCTGAGACCGGATCCTCGGGGGTACGGGTGTCCCCTGACGGAATCCGGTCTTAAAAGGGGCGATATAAGCACCGGTTTTCGGCGCCAGGGCGCTGAGTTGACCCTATCATACATTAAGATAGGGTCTCTAAACAGGGC
This sequence comes from Magallana ariakensis, assembly GCA_020458035.1. Lineage (NCBI taxonomy): Eukaryota > Metazoa > Mollusca > Bivalvia > Ostreida > Ostreidae > Magallana > Magallana ariakensis. The sequence goes on along the minus strand of CM035815.1, from coordinate 21,140,062 downwards.
GCCTAGCGCCCAAACTAGGAGGTGTGCCATCTAGCTGAGACCGGATCTTCGGGGGTACGGGTGTCCCCTGACGGAATCCGGTCTCAAAAGGAGCAATATATGCACCGACTTTTGACGCCAGGGCGCTGAGTTGATCCTATCATACATTAAGATAGGGTCTCTATACAGGGCGCCTAGCGCCCAAACAAGGAGTTGTGCCATCTAGCTGAGACCGGATCCTTGGGGGTACGGGTGTCACCTGACGGCATCCGGTCTTAAAAGGGGCCATATAAGCACCGATTTTTGGTGCCAGGGCGCTGAGTTGACCCAATCATACATTAAGATAGGGTCTCTAAACAGGGCGCATAGCGCCCAAAGTAGGAGGTGTGCCATCTAGCTGAGACCGGATCCTCGGGGGTACGGGTGTCTCCTGACGGAATCCGGTCTCAAAGGGGGCAATATAAGCACCGATTTTCGACACCAGAGCGCCATGTTGACCCTATCATACATTAAGATAGGGTCTCTAAACAGGGCGCCTAGCGCCCAAACTAGGAGGTGTGCCATCTAACTGAGACCGGATCCACGGGGGTACGGGTGTCCCCTGACGGAATCCGGTCTCAAAAGGAGCAATATAAGCACCGATTTTTGGCGCCAGGGCGCTGAGTTGGCCCTATCATACATTAAGATAGAGTCTCCAAACAGGGCACCTAGCGCCCAAACTAGGAGGTGTGCCATCTAGCAAAGACCGGATCCTCGAGGGTACGGGTGTCCCCTGACGGAATCCGGTCTCAAAGGGGGCAATTTAAGTACTGATTTTCGGCACCAGGGCGCCAAGTTCACCCTATCATACATTAAGATAGGGTCTCTAAACAGGGCGCCAAGCGCCCAAACTAGGAGGTGTGCCATCTAGCTGAGACCGGATCCGCGGGGGTACGGGTGTCCCCTGACGGAATCCGGTCTTAAAAGGGGCGATGTAAGCACCGATTTTTTGCGCCAGGGCGCTGAGTTGACCCTATCATACATTGTACATTAAGATAGGGTCTCTAAACAGGGCGCCTAGCGCCCAAACTAGGAGGTGTGCCATCTAGCTGAGACCGGATCCTCGGAGGTACGGGTGTCCCCTGACGGAATCCGGTCTCAAATTGGGCGATAAAAGCACTGATTTTTGGCGCCAGGGCGAAGTTGACCCTATCATACATTAAGATAGGGCCTCTAAACAGGGCGCCTAGCGCCAAAACCAGGAGGTGTGCCATCTAGCTGAGACAGGATCCTCGGGGGTACGGGTGTTTTTTAAGACGGAATCCGGTCTCAAAAGTGGCCATATAAGCACCGATTTTCGGCGCCAGGGCGCTGAGTTGACCCTATCATACATTAAGATAGAGTCTCTAAAATATGTTCTAGGAAAATATAGGGTTTCTTTTTGTTATTAATTTTGAAAACATTGATGTTGATTTATTTTGTTACTTATTTGAATATAAAAGTCGTTGTTCTTCTTGCTATACTTTAAATCTTTTTAAATTTTGTTTTTTGGATTTTTCGAACTACTTAGAAGGGGGTTCCCGATGTTAACAGTATCCATTGCCTTTATAGCTAGCCTTGTAAGTAATAAGTGAATATAAAATCCGGAGGATGTGTAGTAATGCAATATATTATTGAAACAAATGTTCATGTCAATTTGATGTAAATATTTTAACAAATTGTTCATAAAAAATATTCAATAAATATGGGAACACTGAGGGTACATTTGTATTTTGTATTGATGGTGATGTATTTAACTAATTAAATCTTACTTAATAAAGAATTGCTCTCACTACTCTAATGTTCTCTCTCTCTCTCTCTCTCTCTCTCTCTCTCTCTCTCTCTCTCTCTCTCTCTCTCCATTTGTACATATTCTTTTTATATTTCACATGATTAAATGATAATGTAATTGCAGTGTTTTTGTACCAGTATTTGTTATGTTATAATTTTAGTTAATTTTTATACCCGATTATTTCATGTTATATCTTTCTATTTTTATTTAGAAATATCATCAATGACATTGGTTTTAACGATAGATTTTTAGATTCTACAGGTATTACAAAGATGAAACAAAGCGCAAAAAAACCCCAACTGAACGCATATTAATTTTCTCTCTTTTTTTTTTACTGCTTCTATACAGTATATTTAATCTTATGACTGATATCATGCATTAAGTTTTTGATAGCCTTTATTTACGGATAAGTTTGAGTTTGTATTAAAGTTTCAAGCACATGCTGAAATGATAACTCTGAGACGAAAGAAATTTAAACATTTTATATGCTGATTGATGAGCATAAACACAAAAATTATCTAGGTATTTCGCTTGAGGGTGGCCAATTTCATTTTACAATGTTCATGATTTCGCCCATGTCTGAAAAATGTCTGAGCTCGAGGCGCTAGATGCCTTTTAATGATTATTACTGAAAAGTAAGATAGTTGTGAAGGTAGGCCACACCAATTTGATTTCTGGGTCTTCGGATTCTAGGCAAAAAAATATTGGGACGAGCGGGCGATTTAATTACTAATTTTAAAATAAGAAAACTGAAATTTGAAAATTTTTGTGCGGCATAAAAAAAATAGAGGCGATCGATTACATTTTATTTTAAAATGCCATATTCCCCCTTTGAAATACATTAAAAAGCAGTTAAAAGTTGGTGGCTGTATTCGCCATTGTATCAGACCATTCCTGATCGCTAATTTTATCCACACATGCAGGCATTATTTACTTGTTAACCTTGCTGACAATCTATCGGGAATTTTTTGGTATTATCAATGTAAAAAAAAGTGCAATCATGACGAATTAAAAATAAAAGAACTAAAATTGAAGCGGTAAACGGAATAAAAATTTTCGGGTGCGGGATTTATTTATAATTATTTTTTTCAATATTTTTTTTTTGTGAAAAGCCCTTAGTCATGATCACGTGCGCGCGGATCCGGAGACCGAGTGTGGCCTTACACACATAAATAACCTGACATCGGATATATTGGTCTTTTTAAATCAAATCATTGTACTAATTTATGTTTGTAATATTTCAAGTGAATAGCAGGATGCATGTTGCTCCTCTTAAATGGCCTCTTGTTCCAAAAATACAATTCTGCATTTTTAATTTTAGTCTATCTATCTATCTATCTATCTATCTATCTATCTATCTATCTATCTATCTATCTATATATCTATCTATCTATCTATCGGAATTACGGACGGACAGACAGGCAGTTTATCCGCTCAAGACTGAATATTTCTCTATAGAGATTTCATAAATATTACTGCGAAATAACTTGCTTTAAAAATCCCAAAATTCAAAACTGGCTTTAGATATATGAAGTCCTGGAATAAGGGTTCAATGTCGTGCCGCAAGAATCATACACATCTTGGCTTCGTATGTTCTTGTGAATATGTAAAGGATAGACATTTTGGTAATGACCGATCAATGACGTCATCGACTTGGTAAAATACGTCTTCGTTTAAACCCGTTACATATAAACGGTTGCAAAAGACGATCCACCGCATTGTGAATTTCTATTAGAAGGCGGTGAACGAAGAAATATTTGCTGAGTTGAACTCATTCTAACGCACTGCTTATAAAATTTTATTCGATTATCTTACATTATCTATAAAATTACGGCAAGCCATGTATCTGTCAACGAACTATGTGAAAGACATTGAGTAAAACCAAAGAAATGGTCAACATTTCCCTTGAGTATTACTCCGTCTTGTACATGCCAAAACTTTGATTAAATTGTAAGTTTAAAGCATAAGGTATTGTTTGATCAATTATGATTCCCTTTATCTGTTATTACTGAGTTTTATTGCCAAAAAAAATGAAAAGACAAAAAGGCCAAATGAAAATAAAAAGAAACAAAATTGACTATGCTGTTCTTGGACGGGCTTTGAGAACGTTTTGTACACCGTTTAATGATGATGATCTTTCAGAAAATGGCCCTTTTGGGCAATCAGCTAACTCTATAAGTTGGTCAAACTCGATGAAGAATAGAAAATATCTAAAATTGATATGGGCATTTAACAGAGGGAACGTATGAGACATAATAAAAGACAATTTAGCTCCAGTTATAACCAACCCAGAAGATGATCATTCAACCATCGTTACTGAAAATAGGCCACTCGAAAGGAAACGGAAACGTCTGTCACTAGACAGAAGCAACAGACAGCCGATAGATATTTCGTCTGATGAAGCAGACGATTTAAGTCGATCAACAATAAAGTTAAGAAAACAGAAAGTTCCATTTACTCCCAAAACTCCCAAACAAGAGTCCAAAATTGAATATTGAATCTGTGGAAAGGAATATGAATTGGTAGATGATGGCAAGGTGATCGAATGCCAGTGTTGCAAAACCTGGTACCACTGCTCTTGTTTAAAGTTACCTAAATTACCACAAGGTGTAACTGGAAAGCAAATTCAGTTTAAATATGGAAGAGGCCCTTATAATAAAGGTGACTTTCTGTTTTTATTAAAGGGCAAGGTTGTGACCCCTGGTTGCTTCATTTTACGAAATATCAATTGCGCCGAGAAATTCATAGCTGAAATTGAGAAAGATAGTAGAGTTCTAGAAAAAGAAATATTGAGGTTTTCAGAAACAACGAACGACTTCATATACAAAGAATTGTCTGAGAAACTCACGGTGTGTCTTCTTAACTTAGACAAAATTAATGTACATAACCAGACAAAAGTAAGGTCATACAGAAAGAGAACAGTAGATTATGTCCATCGCCTCATAGAAAAACTAGACAAGGTTAATACATACAACAAAGAAGAAAACGAAAGTAAGAACACATCCAAAGATGAACATTGTGAATTAAAAATGAAATCTCAGAGAAGGCATTCTGATTTATGTCCCGACATCAACACTGATACAATTCCGATAAAGAAATTGTCAAAGTCTCCTACTGTCTTAACACCATCCCATGATTTGCAATCAAATTCCATCCATTATGACTGTGATTCCTCAGTTCTTCTAAATCCTGATGTATCGAAAAGCCTTCCAAATGATACTACACCACAATCAGAATCACAACATGACATAGATCTTGAGGTTCCTCCACCAACCTTGTTGCAGAGATCTGACATTGCTGATATACTCCACTGTGATATACCAGAGTATTTCAATTATGAGATTCCAGCTGAAACAGAATTTGTCATTTAAAATGATTAGACTCTTCATTTAAAATCCATACAAAATGGAAGAACGTATAGGAGAGGGCAATGGCAACATATTTTTGCAAAGGGCCTAAAAGATTCAAACAAACACTGCGTCTTCGTGTTTGATGAGCACAGAATAAGCAGTGCTCATATACGGCGAAAAAAACATGATACGCCTTTATTTCAGTGCCGAGCACATTGTAAATTCAGCGATTGTCCTGTTGAAGTTCAAGTTATAATTTTAAAGGAAGGCATCGCCAAGGTACAATACAAAGGGCAAATAAAGCACAAAACGACCGAAGAACATGCACGACCAATCAGGAAAACAGAAAGAGACTTATTCAAAGAAAAATTTAGGAACGGGGCAAAACCTTTGAAACATTTCTTGGAAAATTTCCATAAAAAAGAAACTGCTCAATTGATTTCCGGTAACCTTGATGGAGTTGGAAAAGATGACCATGTCTATCGGCAGATAGCAACAGAGGGTCGACATGTAGGAAGAAACGATGAGGATGTAATAAAGTCTTTATTAAAAAACATGGAAGTTTAGATGAAAGAAGGTCATGGTTTTATTCAAAAAATTTCTGCAAAACCTTGCTACATTTTATTTATTTTTTTATTTTTTTATTTTGTCATTTTCAATTCACAATTGCATATAAACATGTCATTGGTATAATAGCATATCATATAAATACATATCTTTATACTTCATTGAGATAAGTGAAAGTATAGTTTCAAAATATATTTTCTCTTTAGCTATAGTGTCTTATATATAAATATATATACATATATGTGTATATATACAATTAGTGAAAGTTATAGGGGAGAGAGTAAAGAAAGAAAGATTGATAGCATTATGTACAGAAAAATTGTATTGGAGCACTTAGACAAGTAGAGTTGTAAATCAATTGACATACGTATATGAGTTTATCAAAGTCAATTTTTCATTGAAAATTTCATCAGTCAAAGTAGATCACAATTTTTTTTCAAGTGTTTTTCATACTGAGTGAAATTACAATTTTTTAAAAGTAAATATTTTTCAATAAGTAATCTATCGGTTATTAAGGTAAACAATGCACTCATATCCAATTTGGGTACAGTTTTATATTTACAGGCAAAAATAAACTGTTTCACAACAAGTGTCAATAAGTTATGAACTTTGTAAACATTATTGTTGTTAAATTTACCGAATAATACACCTATTTTATCAAAAGCTATTGGAAAATTAAACCTTAATAGAAACATTTCTTCAACTGCACACCATATCTCTTTAACCTTAGGACAATCATAAAAAAGATGCTCAATGGTTTCAACTTCTACCTTACAAAATGTACAAAGCTGATTGTCCTTTAGTTTTAATTTCGTTAAAAAGTAGTTTGTTGCAATTATTCTGTGTAATATTTGAAATTGTAACCAGTGATATTTAGATTCCTTTGTAGTTTTAAATGGGAGCTCAAAAATTTTACCCCAATCTGATTCACTAAATCTATAACCTTCTTCATGCCATTTATAAACTGATTTGATTGTTTCTTTCTTTTTAATTATTAAAATATTATACATATCTCTACAACCTTTGTTTGCTTTCTTGAAAATTGCAATTGTATTTGGTATATGTGCTTGTATTTTAATTCTTGCCTCTTTAATATTATAAGGACCAATCCTAGCTAACACAGCCTTTTTAAGTCCAGCATATTCTAAAAGGTTTGTATTTACATGTAAATTATTAAGGGATTCAAGACTAATGGAATTGCCTTCTGCATCAAAAAGATCAATTATAAATATAAAGCCTGCATTAAAATAACTTTTTAAGAAAACTGAATTATTTTCAACTCTAATATGTGGGTTATACCATATGTGTTCACTATGAATGTTTTCATTTTTAAGGGCTAAAATGTCTATTATCTTCTGCCAGCTATAAAATACTTCTTTCCAAAAACAATTGTGCATTATATTACCAAGTCTGGATAGGAAATCTGTTCCTCTTAGCCATAAATTGTTCACTGTTATATTTAAACTTGTCTCTAACAAATTAACCCATATAGATTTTGAATGAGTTAGTCTCCTTATCCAGCTTGACTTCAAGGCCAGAATAAAGTCATTATAATCTACCATTTTAAGACCGCCAGATCTATAGTCTTGTATAATAGTTTGTTTATTTACTTTATGTATTTTGCTTCCCCAAAGATAAACATATAATTCTCTCTCAAAGTTTTCTAAGAAGTCTTTACTTGGATTTGGTAATGTAAGTACCAAATGATTCATTTTTGGAATGAATTATAAGTGATATAATGACAGTTAATCTTCCTAATATTGTTAATTTACGTAGTTTCCACTGCTTTATTAGTTTTTTTATATCGTCTAGTTTTACATTGTAATTTAAGTTTATCATATCATCTAAGTTTACCGAAAATTTTATCCCTAGCAGGTCAAAGTTTGTATTGTTCCAATCAAGTTTCCATCTCGAGTGATGAAAAGTTTCTTTTGAGAATTTTTTACTTCCTATCCACACCATCTTTGTCTTAGAAAAGTTTATATTTAGTCCTGATATATCAGCAAAAAAATCTAGTTCTCTAAGAATACCGTTTAATGTTTCTGGTGATCCATTTGTAAATAAAGATGTGTCATCTGCATATTGTGAAATTTTGTATTCAGTATCTCCTATTTTTATGCCTTTAATATCTTTATTATTTCTAATTATTGTTCCTAATATTTCTGCACAAAGCAAGAATAAGTAGGGTGATATTGGGTCACACTGTCTGCATCCTCTCTGTGGGTAAAAATAGTCCGATATTATACCATTTTGAATAATACATGTTTTTATACCATTATAAAAGGTCTATATCCAATCTTTTATTGAATTTCCAAAATTAAATAAGTCAAGTGTATGAAAACAAATTCCCATGATATAGAATCAAAGGCCTTTTCAAAGTCAATTAACATAAGTAAACCTGGAATATTGTTTCTTTCGGTATAGTTCATTAGATCATATACTAATCTGATATTTTCACCTATAAATCTGCCTTTAAGGAATCCAGTTTGATCTCTGCTAATTAATTTATCCATGTATAACTTTAACCTATTAGCAATACAGCCTGAAGCAATTTTATAAATAACATTCAAAAGGCATATTGGTAATTTTTTAGATACTGTTTAGCTTTACCACTTTTCGGAATGCATGTATACCTAATTTGTTGGGTTCTAAAAAATGCTTAACTTGTTTTGCAAAGTTAATGGCTCGTGTAATAAATGAACCCAGGTCATGCCAAAAAAATTTGAAGAATTCACAAGTAAAACCATCAGGACCTGGGCTTTTTTCATTTTTCATATTTTTCAGAAAGGATAAAGCTTCATATTTTGTTATGGGCCCTTCAAGACTATTTGACTCATTTTCGCTTAATTTTGGCAAGTTACAAGCATTTAGTTTGTCATGAATGTCCCTTAAATCAACATATTGCTCTCTTTTTTGGTATAAATTCTGGTAAAAGCATTTCGTGTCATTTAATATTTCAAATTAATCATATAGTATAAATCCATCATTTTTAACAAGTTTTGGTATTTGCTTATTGATATAATTTCTAGATTCTAGTGTAAGGAAATATTTACTAGGCTTTTCTTCTTCATCAATCCACTTTACTTTTGATCGTACACATTGGCCTTTTTCTTATATTTTCTAGCTCTTTCATTTTAATACTATATTCATTTATATTCTGGTCTGTTAAATTTAGCTCGAAGTTAAGTATATCATTTTCCAATTGTGTTTCTTTTTTATTTATTTGTTTTTTCTTAAATGCTGCAAAAGATATTGATTTACCTCTAATTTCTGTGAGCAGAATATCAAGGAAGGTTTGATCAGTAATTGTAAATTGGATAAGCTCATTGTCTATATTTGGAACATTTTCTCTCTTATATATGGGGCATGCATACTGAAGCTTCACTTTGTTATTTTCTTCCTTGATTAAAGTAACATAATCCTTATCTGTTAATAAAGAATTATTAAATTTCCAAAAACCTTTGCCTTTTTTAAAATCACTAGTTTTACAAGATAATATGACTGGTGAATGGTCCGAACGGTAACTGTTTTCAGACTTGACTGATAATATCTTGGGTAGCAATGATTCTGATATTAAAAAAAATCAAGCCTAGCTTGTTTAATGGGGTTTCTTCTGCTCCAAGTAAACATTCTAGAATCTGGGTAGTTCTCCCTAAAAACATCTTTTAAGTTTAATGTATTAAATAGCTATAGATTATCACACTTCTTGTCTAGATTTAGGGTTATTATGATGTAGGTAATTCACTGAATCTAATTCTTTGTTTAAAATCAAATTGAAATCACCACCTAATATAATGTATTGAGAAGAGTAAATATCTTGGAGGGTATTCAGTAGTTGAGAATAAAATTCTGGTTTGTCAGAATTTGGACCATATATATTTATAAGCAGAAAGTGTAGATTATCTACAATAACATCTAAAATCAAGTAGTTTCCATTATCATCTCTGTATTGTTCATGAATTGTTATCTCACAATTGTTGTTAAAAAGAATAGCAACCCCTCTTAAATTAGATTTGTAAGCACTAAAAAAAGCTTTGTATCCCCATTGTGTTTGTATTAGGTTTTCATCTTCTTGAATAAAGTGTGTATCTTGAATAAAATAAATATTGTAATTTTTAGTTTTTAATATGTTAAAAACATCTCTTCTTTTATTTGGATCCCCAAGGCCTTGACAATTGACAGTAAGTACTTTTAATTGAATGGAACTATCCATTATCAAATTGGTATAAGATGGACATTGTGCTCCAATATAAATGTGCAGACTTTGTTTTGGTAGAGTAGGAAAGTGCGTAAACGTATATACAAAAAACAGGACAAACAAAAGTCCGAAAAACGCATGATGGCATGTGTGATGAAATCATACTAGTAGGGGGAGGGGGGAGGTCCACCAGAAAAATGTTTTCAAAAATACTGAATCTCATTATATTCTTAAATGAAATATATATGGATGCGGTTCTGAGAAATTTAAGAGGTAAAGCCCTGTCCCTTATGTTTCCTATACATATGATTATAGTCTCTATAAAAAATACGTTAAACATTAGAATATATTGTAATACAGTCATGATCTTGCTTCTGCATAGATAAAGTTTTGTTTCATAATAAAAACTTTACCTTCAAAATTTCCCTGTGTAAATGGTAGCATGATATAATCCATTGACACATATAACATTAATTTTTGTTTGTAGCTGAGCCATGAGTTACAGCACCGGAAATAAGAAACGAAACATAATTACGACACGTCAATGTAGAACTAGATGTTACATTTTATTTTGGTCCGAGGAGGGTCTCCAGTTTTATCATAAACTTGCCTCAAAATCTGCTTTATTTTGGGATGCGACTGGGAGTGTTGTAAGGAGAGAAAATGGTAAACAGTATCTTTATTATGAACTCGCCATACAGCATCCCGTACGAGGCAAAATGGGCCTTCCTTTAACCGCTATGATTACAGAGGATCAAAGCCTTCCTTGTGTCCAAGACTGGATAGCAAGATTCAGACATGCTGAAAAAAAATTATTTGGTCATAACAATTCATCAAGACCCCAAATAATAATTAGTGACGAGTCTTGGGTTTTTATCATAGCAGCACTTAAAGAATTCAACACAGAAACATTGCAAGAATTTTTAGAGCGGACTTGGAATTTTTGTTTTGGTAAACAAGTAGAGAAAACAAATTGTAATAAAACCATCGTCCATCTTTGCAAGAGCCATTTCATGAAAAAAGTACGCAGATTTTGTATGGTACATTATAAGCGTAACACAAAACTTGGTATGTATATGGTAAGTTTACTACTCAATTCAAAATCCATCGATGAAGCCACAGAAATTTCACATGACATAGTCGTTACACTTCAATCAAGAACGATTTCTGAAAAAAACCAAGGTTGTATTGATAGATTAATTGGAAAAGTCAATACTTTTGACACCTCGATTTTCAGTGAATTGTTAACTGATGAAGAGGGTATTTCAGCACAATTTAACCCAACCCGTGTACCCCCTGGAAGGTTTACCGAAGAAGAATTTTTAAACCTTGCCAATTTTTCTCCTTTTAAATCTTGGGGGCATAAAATTGCAAATACAGCCACTTGTACATCTGTTGATGATAACAACGGATCCAGAAATCCATATCACTCCGAGGTTTTTCTGCAACAAATTCTCAATAAATACATACCTATTTTTCCTCTATGGGGTAGTATTCTAACAGCCAATTCCACAGTCCCGAAATGCACAACCCAAGGTACTATAGAAAACAGGTTTAGAATTCTAGAGTTTATTGGGTTAGACGGCAGAAAAAACAGACGGCTAGATGACTTCGCAGAGGAACTCAAAAGAAAAACAATAGAGATACAGCGATTGGCTGCCAAAGACTCTCTGAAGTCGGTAAACAAAGTGAAAAGAAAAAGAAATACTTCGACTGTGAAAGAGAATTGGTGCAAGAAGCAGAAATCCGACTTCTTAGATAATGTAGGCGCTTTTCAAAAAGCACCATCACAACCTCTGTCTTCCCCTTAACCTTCTGAAAGTGTGATACAGTCTAACAACGATTCCTTCTGTCCAATTGACAATCTTGGTGCAACTTGCTGGTTCAATGCAACAATGCAGAGCCTCTGTGTAACAAACATGGCAAAAGATATCCTCAACTTGTTTGAAACTGCCCCAATCAACCTAAACAAAGACAAAAATGATAATATGAAAGAATCAGTGCGAGATATTATTCGGTACATTTCAGACAATGCATTAACAGGAGAGAAAGTGCCCAGACAAATAGTTCAAGTTGCGTTACGAAATTTGTGCCATGTAGTTGGAAATCTAGGAAGACATCATGGAGAACAGCAAGATGCAAATGAATTTTATATGCAGGCATTGTCCCCATAAGCACACAATCTTGGTGAAAAACTCGAAGTTAGTCAAATGTTTACATGCATTGACTGTGGAAGACAATCCACCAAAAATGTATCCCATCTCCAAAACTTGTGTCTCACCATTCCTAAAAAGCCAGGTATCAAAATGTCTGTAAGTCAGTTATTAAAAGACTATTTTGAACATGACATCATAAAAAAATGTTCATGTGGGGGGTTGCTTGATTTTCAACAAAAGTTGCTGGATGTGCCTAACACATTGGTGGTAACAGTAAATCGCTTTGAGTATAATGTTAAAAGGCATCACTGTAGAAAAAATGAAGTATCAATTCAACCTGACAAATCAATTGATCTCACGCCGTATACGGACACACTTCAGAACGTAAAATATGCTCTGCGGAGCGCCGTTTGTCATCACGGTCGTTCTATCCACAGTGGACATTATACAGCATTTATACACAAAGATGGTCATTTTGCAAAGATAAGCGATACTGATATAACATTAGGTTCCGAGTCTGAGCTGTCCAAAGGTTCTTATTTTCTATTTTATGACAGAATACAACCCCCGCTTCCTTTGTACACAAATTCTATTTTGCAATGCTTAGGCAATACAAAGGGATTTCGTTCAGCTTTGGCGTCTTTTGATAAGATTTCCACCCAAAAGTGCACGACTATGATGGAAGGCATTAGAAATGGTAAGACATTAAACCATGGAACTCTCGACTATTTAAAGTGTACAATTGCACAAGCATCCCACTGTCAAATGTCAGATGTTCCTGAAAAGTTCATTAAACAACTTCTGGAAGGATTGCTTGGAAAAGCTTCAAACTGTAACACATTTAAAATTGCATCGGAGATTGTTGTAAGTTGCAATTCATGCAAAAAGAAAAGTGTTGTGCCCGAGACGCTATATGCAGTATTAACCCCACTTTCTTTCTCGTGTAATGATATAGCAAACTCATTGTGTCTAAAACAAGCTTGTCTTTGTTCATCTAAAAGAGTCGATTGTACATCATACGTATCATGGCTTCCTGAGACAATGTGTATTGCTACAAACAAAATGGCCACAACAGAAAATCTACAATTAGATCTTGATCTTGAAGAATTCGTAAATACGACTATACCTCTAATAAGTTCGAGCTATAAATTGCAAACTTGCTTGCGCATGATAATGGAGAGTATATCAATATTATTAACGAAAAAGGCAGCCTCTTCATTAAAAATTCTATTGGTAAGCTTGTCCCATTCGAACCCAGCAAACTGAAAGGTATGGATATTATTTCATGTTTTTATGATAGAGTACAGAAGCAGGTTTTGTTGAAGTATATCCCACAAAAGACTTCCAGTCTCTCCAAATTATCTGTCTTGCACATTCCAGAGCAAAATGTTACAGAAAAACAGATAAAAAACTTCCACGGATGTTTTAACACGAAATATCATCTTGACAGGTCTGCGATTCAGTCCATATCCAATGATACATATTGGCTCTCAAGTGACGATATTAATTGTTATATGGAGATGCTGTCTGCTAACACAAATAAAGATGCTCATATGGTAGATGCTGGATGGTTCAGCCACAAAGTTATTGACAATGTATCCTCCACTATTTTAAAATGCGATATGTTTCAGCTTCAGAGCAAAAGTGTCAATTGGTTTGAAAAATCGCACATAGTCATTCCAATTAACATTCAAAATATTCACTGGATTTTAGTGATAGTTAATATTAAAGAGAAAACAATCTATTACTGTGATTCCAACGGCAAACTAAATAGAATAATTCTTTTTCAGCGGTGTAGGTATCTAGCCTACGAATTCCTATTAAGGAATGGTAAAACGTTTGATATAAGTCGATGGCAACATGTTGAATACTTCAATGATTTAGAATTCCCTTTGCAAAAGGACGGCACAAGCTGTGGTGTTTACGTTTGTCAAATGGCTAAAGCGATTTTGTTTAAGAAAAAGTTGCCTTTAAGTATGAATCATCTTGCCCATTACATGCGTATGCAGGTAAGAAGGGAATTGTTGTTTAGAAGAATTGAGAATTGAGTTTTATGGTCAAAAATACATGTAACGTTGAAAACAAAACCTTAACCTTCAAGTAATTCCAATCATGGCTTGATCATGAAAAGTACGATTGGTGGATATAAACGCCAAATCTTTAGGTTACCTTATTTTGAGAATGACTAGAGTAAAGACGAAAGTTTTCATGGCAAGTCTAAGGTCGCTGGCATAAAACAATAAAAAGACCCCTTTTCGTGTGTTTTGTATTTGGTTATTAACGAGAAAATATCTCAGTATATCAAAATCACGGTGAGTTGTACATATTTATAACAAAATCATTAGTTTGTAATAGATATCGTGGTGAATGTTTTGTTGATGCGAATAAGGAAATAATTGACCTGGAAAAAATTGCAACCAATTTTATCTAAATCCGCAAAACCAACTGGTGTTACGACTTTGGAATTTTGTACCGATTGATGAACAGTTTTAAAGTTGAGTGGTTGCTTAAATAACTAAGAAACCATTAGATCCACGCTTTGAACCCGCACGATCTCGTTTCCTTCAAATTGCTATATGATGTGTTTGTTATATGGTGAGAAATATTCTTGGGTCATCAAATTTATATATCATACTCATTGGTGATTTGTACATATTTAGAAAAAGACCACAAGTGTGTTGTACATAACGCTACAAATATTTTGTTGATGTAAACAAAAAGGCAATAAGGAGTCAATTTAGGGGTATAGATAAAAGGGTTGGGTTTTTTTGGCAAGTTTAAGGTCATTGGCATTTAAACAATGAAGTGATTCGTCATTTGTCTTTGGTTTTGGTTTAAGTTTAAAAATAAATTTTGATGAAAGAAAGAAAACTTGGGCTATGAATTTGCCCGATCTAGTGTTTAACTTTTTCGGTTTTTGGTTCATGGCGAGGAAATATCTCTGGTCATCAAATACAATATCATAACCATTGATGATATGTACATATTTAGAAAATGGCCACAAGTATGTTATACATAACGCTTTAAATATTTCGAAAATTGATGTAAAATATGGAGTCAATTTTCATCGAAAAGATTAATCTATTCTTAAAAATGACTAGAGTAAAGATGACCGTTTTTGTTTTGGCAATTTAAGGTCACTGGCATTTAAATAATGAAGTGATCCTTTTTTGTCTTTTGTTTTGGTTTCAAGGCGAGAAAATATTTCAGTATAACGTAATTATTGATGAGTTGTACATATTAAGAAAATTAAAACAAATGTGTTGTACATATCGTAAGGAATATTTGTTTGATGCAAAAACAACAAAACAAAACAAAAATATTTGCTTAAAAAAAAATGTAAGTACTAATTCTGAAATGAATCCTTGATTATTGTGTTACAGCTTTGAAATCCTATAATATTTATAACAAATATTTAAAGGATAGGTTAGTTTAAAAAATTAATTTTGATGAAAGAAAGAAAACTTGAGCTATAAATTTGCCCGATCTCTGGTTTAACTTTTTCGGTTTTTTTGGTTCATGGCGAGGAAGTATCTCTGGTCATCAAAATAATATATCAAACTCATTGATGATTTGTACATGTTTAGAAAATGGCCACAAGTATGTTATACATAGCGCTTTAATATTTCGTAAAAATAAAAATATATATAAAATATAAAAATCGTTTACATGTAAAATAAGGAGTCAATTTTCATCAAAAAGATTAACTTATTCTTAAAAATGACTAGAGTAAGGATGACCGTTTCGTTTTTGTTTTGTTTTGTTTTTGTTTTGTTTTTTGTTTTTTGTTTTGCCAAGTCTAAGGTCATTTGCGTTTTAAACAATGAAGTGATTCGTCGTTTGTCTTTTGTTTTGATTTCAATGCGAGAAAGTATCTCAGGATAATGCAATTATTGATGAGTTGTATATATTTAGAAAATTTGAATACTTTTGTCGTACATTTCGTGGGAAATATTTTGTAGATGTCAAAAAGAGATGAATTTTTGTTAAAAAAAGAATGCTAGAATTAATATCGAAATGAATTCTTGATTAAAGTATTATGGCTTTGAAATCCTTAAACATTTATAACAGATATTCAAAAGTATCATTGAATTTAAATATTTGATAAAAGCAAAAAAAAAAAACAACTAGGCTATGAATTTGTACGATCTCGTGTTGGACTTTTTGGTCTTTGGTTTTTGGTTCATGACAAGGACATATATCTGCAGGCATGTTCACGAAACTTTCCTAAGTTATGACCTAAGTGTATTCCTAAGTTATGACTTAGGAAAAAAGTTAGGAACATCTTAAGATCAACTTAGGACACGTCTTAAGATGTAGCTCGACGGTAACTTAGGAATATCTTAAGTTAGGATATCCTAACCTTCTGCAACCATTCTTTACTTTTCAGATTTAATCGTACAGGTCGAATTTGAGAGACTTTTGTATGGATTGATCATTCAACATTTTGCCAGAAAAAATTGTACGTGTCGGTTGTTAACACAATAGGCCTTAAACCAGTAATTTTAATATAATCATTTTTTAAAATTACATTTACCTAAATATTTATCAGTGTCCAAAATCAATTCAATTTAAAAAAAATAACAAATAAAAAAAAACAAAAAAACAAAACAAAAAACCCAGAAATAACTCCCTCCCCCAGAAATCCAAATGACTAATATTTTTGGAAGAAAATATGTGTCAGGACAGAATTGGCTTACAAGTGAATAATTATTTAAACAACACGTGTGCATTCTTTTAGTGTAGATTAACATTTGATAATCTTGTCATTCAAGCACATGTACTACAGAAACACACGCTTTTCATAGAATTTAACGTTACACGTAGAAACACACACGTACAAACACAACAATTAATTTCCCTTTAATCCGCAATATATAGAATACACGAGCATGTTTCAAAATAAGAAATAAGTTGTAATATATTTCGATACATAAATACAGTTTATTAAACATTAAGAATTCTTTAAATATTATTTTTTCGGAATGAAGTTATAGAAATTAAGAATGATTACGCATGACTTAAATAAACCGGTGTAAATTTACTTTTTAGCCCAGGACATTTAAATATGTCCCAAAGTAATCAAAACAATGAATGTAACTCACTTAGTGTAAAATGTAGATATTAAAAATAAGTGAATAGTTTTCATTCGCCAAACAGAGACAGTGTTTGCGAAAAAAATAAATGCTTAATTGTCAGCTTCCAGGCAGGCTTGTATAAATAACAGAGAAGGTGGTGAGAGTTCGGGGTCCATCTCCAAATAATTTTATTAATATGAAAATACAGGATAGAATAAATGACTATGAATCCCCCCCCCCTGATTTTGTCGGAAATGCTAGAACTGCTTTATTCTACCAGTCTTAAGAAAAACCTTCACAGCATTCCCAATATCCCCAAAAACGTGATTTTACAGCCTTAGTATGGTCTTAGGACAAGGTAAGTGATGTCCTAAAGTTAGAACAAAGTTATGGCGGTTCCTAAATTTTAGGAGAGCTTCGAGAAACAGACTTAAGACTAAGACGTATCCCAAGATGTACTTAGGACACACCATAGTCCTAAGACAGCTTCGTGAACATGCATGCCTGCGGGGGCCTGTTTCACAAAGCATACTTAGGACTAAGACATATCGTAGGAGAGATTTTTTCCTACGTTCGTTACTAATCCGTTTCATAATCCATTCCTATCTTAAGAAATTCCTAAGTTATATCTTAACTTTAAGACAGTTAAATCTGCATCTCAGGAGCAATCTTAACATGGCGACTGTTGATGTTCCACTAAAACAAATTATATGCACATTAAGGTTGTTGAACATAAAGTACTAAATACACGTATCATTAAACTTCTAAATTGAAAACTTGAGAACAATCAAACTAAATTAATTGAAGTTGTTTCTTCAATTGATTTCTTTCGTGTATTCTTAAGTATTTGCTTTCAGATACCTACATGTATATTTATTAGTTATCACAATTTGCGTAGTGGCAATGTTGACATTGTTTTAGATTTCTAGTCGCACGCGCAGATGACACGGGTATAGTTATAGCTTGTGCACTGATAATAATTCAATTATACATGCCCGAGAATCAGTGATCCTTTAAGTAGTTTAATAAAAATATGAGTAAATACTAAATAAATACTCAATTACAGAAAGACTGGATGATTTGTCCTATCCCTCCATGAAGGAAGAATTATTTTTCGTGTGAAATTTATGTTTTATTTGTTCATGGGATACCCGGGGGGGTCATTAAATTTTTTTGTTGAAGGTGGAGGGGGAATTTCTTCCATGAGAATGCTGTTTTATTAGAAAATATTCGCCTTTATCATCACTTCTATTTGCAGAGATGCTTTTGTTTGTGATTTTTCTTGTATAAAAGAACTCATCCCATCTTTTAATAAACCATTTAAAAAGCACGCGCTCCACTAAATTCAAAAGTTCCACATCTCTTCGTTCTAAATCCTACTTGTCACAGCACTTGACTATTGTATTTAATTTGGAATATACCGTATGATATAGTAAAATGATTTTAATGTAGGAATAAGCACATCATTCTCTATATTTTAGCACGGGCTATAAATGCATGCACTTGATCATTTATAAAGATTTAAAAAATTCTAGAAGTGACCTATATTTTTATTCGATTCGTGCTGTCATAACGAAATGATTTTTGAAATAGATAAATATATGTACACGTAGCAAAATACGAAAACTATACTTCGATCATTGCAATCTTCTTGAATTAAACAAACAGGGTGTATTACGGAAATTTTACCTACTCTTGTATGCATGTGAATATAAAATATTATACAAGATTTCAGTACATTCACAGACATTACTCTATTTACACTCTATTTGCATATTAAGTATTCTAAGATTTTTCTAAGTGGACAAGGGAATGAATTTTTACATTCACGTATAAAACATATATTTGTTTCATGAAAAAAATCATATTGGAAAAAAAATCTATGAGGGGAATTCATTTTGATTTAACAATATAATATATCTATACTTATTAATTAAGACATTTTGCCAATAAACTACGAAACGCCTGCACCAAAGTAACTGCTTATACCTTTGGTATTTCAACACATGTGAGTTGATGTCCGTAAGCTATAATTAAATTTTACCTGATAAGTAATTTTTGAGAAATAAATTGAAAACCTACTTTCATTTTCGATGAACCAGCTTGAAATAGCAAAAATGGACACGCTTTGGCGGATCCAAGTCAATGGGAGTTAGCTTTTAAATATATCCTTGCAATGAAATAATATCAAATGATTACGTAAACAGTGAATATATTTATTAGGAACTTACTTGGATTATACATAGAAGTTAAGATTTGACAAATGCTGAATAAATACAAGAGGCCAATAGGCCTCGACGGTCACCTGAGTAGCATAACCCATACACAAACTTGTCAAGGAGTCTCATATATGCATTTAATTAAGTTTTATTCTGGAATAGAAAATTTTTTAATTTGTAATGACGTCCACCTTCCTGCCTGAAATCTTTCAAAAAGGACTATTAAACCGTTTTCAAGATATTCGGGCACTACCTGTTTGAGGGGGGTCAGGACCACCCCCAGGGCCCATGACCTACATACCATATGATGCCCCTTGACACAAGGAACAAAAATATATATGGTTTAGGGGTGGGGATCTCAACCGTTTTCAAGTTATTTGTGCACTTCCTGTTTGAGGGGGGTCAGGACCATCCCCGGGGCCCATGACCTACATACCATTTGATGCCCCTTGACACAAGGAACAAGAAAATATATGGTTTAGGGGTGGGGTTCTTAATCGTTTTCAAGTTATTTGTGCACTTCCTGTTTGAGGGGGGTCAGGACCATCCCCGGGGCCCATGACCTACATACCATTTGATGGCCCTTAACACAAGGAACAAGAATATATATGGTTTAGGGGTGGGGATATTAACCGTTTTCAAAATATTTGTGCATTTCCTGTTTGAGAGGGGGTCAGGACCAGCCCAAGGGCCCATGACCTTTATACCATTTGATGGCCCTTAACACAGGGAACAAGAATATATATGGTTTAGGGGTGGGGATATTAACCGTTTTCAAGATATTCTGGCACTTCCTGTTTGAGGTGGGACAGGACCATCCCCGGGGCTCATGACCTACATACTATTTGATGCCACTTAACACAAGGACATCACAAATTTTTCACAAATATATACAGGAGTAGAGAAGAAGATTTTCTAAGATTTAATACATTTTTACTATATGGCCATATTGGCCCCACCCTAGTGCCTAAACACCTGTCCCAGGGGTCATAAATTTCACAATTTAGGTAGAAGACTTCATGTACATCATATCCAGGCATTTAGTTTTTCACAAATATATATGGGAGTAGAGAAGACGATTTTCTAAAATATAATACATTTTTACTATATGGCCATTTTGGCCCCACCCTTGAGCCTGAACCCCTGACCCAGGGACCATAAATTTCACAATTTTGGTAGAGGGCTTCATGGACATCATATCCATGCATTTAGTTTTTAACAAATATCTATGGGAGTAGAGAAGAAGATTTTCTAAGATTTAATACATTTTTACTATATGACCATATTGGCCTCACCCTAGAGCCTGAACCCCTGACCCAGGGGCCATGAATTTCACAATTTTGGTAGAGGGCTTCATGGACATCATAACCATGCAATCAGTTTTTTCCTCACATGTGTGGGAGTAGAGAAGAAGATTTTTGAAAATTTGGCTGTTTTTTGCATATTTGGCCCCACCTGTGGCACCCTGGGGGTGGTAGAGCCACCAATTTCACAATTTACATTCCTCTTACCATAGAGATGCTTCACACCAAAAATGGGAACAATTGGCCTTGTAGTTTTTAAGAAGCGGTTAAAAATGTAAATTGTTAACGCACGACGCACGTCGCACGACGCACGACGACGGACGAAAACAGATAGCAATAGGTCACCTGAGTTTACTCAGGTGACCTAAAAATATGGCAATTCGTTTCTTGAATGAGCGATTTTAGTTTTGATATGGAATAGAATTTTCCAGAACGGGGTAACCAAGAACGCGGTTTAACTAATTAACGTCATGGCGAAAAGTGTAGGAGGGGTTCATCACGTACCGCGGGCAGATATTCATACCTTGGACGGAACATCTTTGGTTAATACAAACAAGTTAATAAATAAAATGGAACAATTTGATGCGATTTTAATTTTGATAAAAAAAATTTATTTTACACAACGGGGTGCCCAGGAAAGCGGTTTGACTAATTTACACCATGGAGGAAAGTGTAGGGCGTGTTAGCCATCGGGCAAATACTTTGGATATGACAACTTTGGTTTAAAATGCAAATTAATATGCATACACTAGCGTTTTTTAAATTTCACACTTTTTCAACCAAGACAGATTGGTAGTAAACCTTAGACATTATTTCTAAGTCTATATGAATAAAAAATGTATAAAGTTAAATTGTGCTGGTTTTTTTTTCAAATCAGTCTTTTATCTGAAATTTTCATTAAGACAGTGATAAAAATTGTAGTGAATTTTGACCTAAAGATATGAAAAATAGGATATGAAAGCAAATTAAGAAAAAAAATTGGACACAGTATAAAACAATATGGTTCAACATTTTAGCATTGTGTCATTAATGTGTAAAGTGTTAATTCCCGCGCTTGCGCGGAATATCATCTAGTATATATACATTTGCAAATATGCTTCCTTATATGATTCTATACTGTAGCGGAAACGTTTATTCTGTATGAACGTTTTCGTGACGTCACAATGATCATAGCACGCGGTTATCGCTTGTCGTGTGGGTTATTTTAAACATAACATCTCTGTAATTTTAACAGTTCTGAACGATTTTTCTTTTTGAAACGTAAATATTAGTAATAAAAAGCAATGTTAAAAAGTTCACCGGGATATGAAGTTGGTTGGTACGTGATAAAATCTACTAAGAAGCCCTGCGGGCTTCACGGGATTTGATCACGTGACCAACCAACTTCATATCCCAGTCAACTTTTTAAATTGCTGTTTATTTCTTAAATGAACGTAGCTTAAAAGATAAGTTAACTGCATTACGTTACGTGGGTTTTGTGAAACAGCTATGACAAATCTTAGGATCTTCCGAAGTTTAAACTTAGGCATATCTTAATTTCTATCGTAGGAAACATCTTAGGAAATCTTTGAGCTCCAAAACCGAGCTAAAAATCCGCATAATCTCGTGATTCCATTTGTTTTTGGTTTATGGTTAGAAAGTATCTCTTGTCATCGATACAGATGAACTTCAATATCTCGAACACTGATACATGTATCTCGAATACAATTGATATATTGAAGTGACTTATAAGTCCCAACCACTTATTTTTTAAGTATTTTACCATCGATTTTTAGAATACTTGGATATCTCAAAGTTTTTAAACAGTCCCATCTAATTAGAGATAACAAAGATTAACTTTATTTTTTATATAATATAGCGTTTCTAAAAAGGTTTTAAGGTGGACAACTGTCGACATTGATATGGATAAAAGTATATTTTAAGTTTGAATATTATTAAAAGAACAAAACCCATACTTTTAACAAGTTTTGGAAGGTAAAAATTATAAAAGGCCCAGCGAGATTCAAACTTAAGATTCGTAGCTACATGTACTTATAACGGTCTAACCTTTTGCGCCACGCTGATATAGAACAATTTGGTGCATGGGTGTTTAAATCTCTCGGAGAAAAAAAACCCCACTAGAACAGGAATAAGAATTCAAATAAGATGATCTCTTTTGTATTGTTATCTGTTTTACTTACTTTTTATTTATTCATTTATATATTTCTTAAGTAAGGTTAGAAAATATTGCAGGTAATCAATGTTTTATACCATAGTGATTGATGACTTGTACATATTCAAAAAATAAAACTGGTGTTACTTTGTTTTACATGTATTGGTTAATATTGGTTAATATATAGTTATCATTGAACATGTTTTATATTTATGTTACAAATGAGATAATTTTAAAATTGCTAAACCACACTGGAAAATAGTTATATTGCCCTCTCGGAAACAGTTATATTTCACAGGAAATAGTAACACTGCCCTCCAACAATTGTTGTATCACTTTTGCATGCAGTAAGTCTGTATATTAATTATGCTGGGTTCGAAATTTAGCTGAGCAAATAGTTCCTCGAAAATCAAAATGCCAGGACAGCGTATGCTATTCTGAGGAACTTAATTTCATTGTTTGATTTTAAAAAATTAAAGTTTTATTAAAAGCATCTATCGACATTTTCCAAAACATCTGATATTGATTCGTAAGATGTGAGAAGTGTTAATAAATTGTACTTGATAATGAGATAAATACACCGGTGTGTTTTAACCTGATTTTGATTTTTTTAACATGCTATATAACATATAATTAAATTTATGTATTCGAGGGGGAATATACGTATAATATTTGGTACTAATCTCCTTCGACTTTAGGGGGTTTTCTCAAAACATTACAACATGATATCATATGTATACCATATCATATGTATACTGACAATGTGCATAAAGAACACTGTTGAACATCATTTAATTTTGGTCGTTATCTGAATGGTTTTTTAAAACTTATCCTTTCCTAAAAATGTTTTACTAAAAAGCACAGCAATTAAAAAAAAAAAACATCGCCTTTGATTCGAACACTCTCTCAACCGAGAAGATTGATTAAAAGTCTCCGCGTATCAGACTGAACTACGTTGAGTTATTACTGTAGTGGTGAATTACTATTAATTAAGTGAAGCGCTTTCTTAAAAACCACGAATTTTTACCTTTTATAGGACTAGGCTCCATTTTCTACGAAAGACGAATAGGGTCACATATAAAAATATTTTTATCTCGTAGTTACGAGAAAAGATCTCGTTATTACGAGATAATTATCTCGTAATTACGAGAAAATGTAGAACAATGAAATGCATCATTTTATATAGATCTTTTCTCGTAATAACGAGATCTTTTCTCGTAATAACGAGATAGTTAACTCGTAATAACGAGATAATTAACTCGCAATAACGAGATCTTTTCTCGTAATTACGAGATAATTAACTCGTAATAACGAGATCTTTTCTCGTAATAACGAGATCTTTTTTTCGTAATTATGAGATCTTTTCTCGTAATTACGAGATAAAAAAATTTTTTGTGTGGCCTTATTCGTCTTTTGTAATTTTCATATATCAGAAATGAAAATAAAATTTGATAAAAACTTATCCTTTAAATAAAATTTGCAATTTAGAATAGTAAATGGTGAAACTATCGGCATGTAACGTTGTGCATCTTAATTCAGAAATTGATTATATATAATTTTTGTTACATATTATGTATGGTATTTTTTCTATGTAGCTTAGCTCTGTTGAGTATTTATGCAATTTCTGTTTTAGATTTCTGTAATTACCAGTAAATATTAATCAAAAGTTAAGAAATTAATTTTTACAATAATGGCATAGTGATATTAAAAATGATCTTATGTAGTTATATTCAGAATTAATTATAAGAAGTTTTTCATGTGAACGCTACCTATTATCATAACCCAGAAAATAAAGATTAATATTAGTTAAAGTGGGTACCCACTCGAGTGACGTAATTATTGAAAGTTCTGTATACACAGTTAAAAATTATATTGTTATCATTACTTATTATAAAAAGAATTATTGTATATTCCCTGATTTAATAATATTACATTAATCGCAAACTAAGAGAGACCGGATTCCGTCAGGGAACACCCGTATCACCGAGAATCCAGTCTCAGCTAGATGGCACACCTCCTAGTTTGGGCGCTAGGCGCCCTGTATAGAGACCCTATCTTAATGCATTATAGGGGCAACTCTGCGCCCTGGCGCCGGAAATCGGTGCTTATATCGCCCCTTTTGAGACCGGATTCCGTCAGGGGGCACCCGTACCTCCGAGAATCCGGTCTCAGCTAGATGGCACACCTCCTAGTTTGGGCGCTAAGCGCTGTTTTATCTCATTATTCATTGCAATCGGGATCGGAACTCTCCTAAAATAGTCGATAAAAATACACTAAAAATTGTTATTGGCAGGTAGCTTATTGGCAGGTAGCTTGACTAAAGCTCTTTTTATTTCATAACCGGAAACTAAACTAAAACTACAAAATACGGAACCAACATGGTCGAACATTATCGATCCGGAATTCTGGTCAGACTATCATATTTCAAGGTATCACACCGGTAATTGTTTTCACTATATAACACTATAGAGGGAAAAAAATTCTTAAAAATCAGTTTGTATTTCTCATGACAAAATATTCTGAGGAAATGTTATTTGTTACCTATCTCATCAGCTAACACCATAAAAAGGGCACACGATACGGCATTTTCTCAAAATATCTAGCTTCAAACAGGTCTACCCTCAAAACCACGTGTTTTCTGTTTGTATGTAAACAGACTGCACACTCCCAAGGAAGCTGCTGCATGTGCCCTGAAAGAAGTAGTCCCTGTGAAAAAAGATCATCATCTAACAAAATACATGAAATATCCTTCTCAGTGGTACAAAAAGTTTTTAAACTGAGTAAAGGAAAATGTAAAAATGCAGTCAAGGAAAAAAATAATTCTGAAGTATATATGGAACTACAATTGACTAAGTTCATTTTGATTGGTCGATTACCGGTGTGATACCTTGAAGATACGGTACATCCCCGCCGTGAGAAAAAAAATTGGAAAACTTTTTGAAACTACATCAAAGACCAGAATTCCAAAATCAAGAAACGACATAAATGATAAAGATCAAGTGAATCTTAACAATATGTGAAATATGGACATCCGTTCAGTAAATAAGATGAAAGTACATTGTCACAAAAAAAATAATTCCATTGTTATTAATACTAGTATTCCATGGTAGTCAACCTCAAGAAATGGACATTCTATAGTAATGAAATCGGAAGTGAATAAAATGTACCCGAAACATGTATACACCATTCATAGGGCCCATCAAACACTTTCACATTTACACAAACATGATATTCAAATCAGAGTGCATTAAGAAGAAAATTAATCTGCAAATGCCAAGTA
This sequence comes from Magallana ariakensis, assembly GCA_020458035.1. Lineage (NCBI taxonomy): Eukaryota > Metazoa > Mollusca > Bivalvia > Ostreida > Ostreidae > Magallana > Magallana ariakensis. The sequence continues at coordinate 21,113,969 of CM035815.1, read as the reverse complement.
AACAATGTAGATACAATTAAGAAAATGCAATTGTGTAACACAATGACATATTGTTGCAGTAGTGACTATTTTGGAAAAAGCTAGAATTCATGGAAAAAGTAAACATTGCACATTGGTGATTTTCTGAAAAAGCATAAGTTTCAGCAATATCAAAGTACTGTACTTACAGTGCTATAGTATAAAAATGAAAAATGGTTTTGAATATGTATCAAAATGAAAAGACACAAGTTGAAAATACAATGTATAATCTCAAGATAAAACAGTCTATGTTCTACATGCACATTATAGGGCAATGTTCTCAAAAATACATGTAAAAATATAGTTTAGCAAGTAATGGTGGGGGATACATGTTTACACGCTGTCGTGCCTTTGCATCCAAGTCATTTTTTGAAACCCAAAACGAGTTATGGGAGGGTTCTCCACGCAAAGTGACCTTATACTGTGCATCATCACCAACTAGTCTTTGACCAATAACTCGTTTGATCTTAAACTGACTTGAAGAGTCCGAGGAAACAATGTCACCAGCTGTATGGTTTGAATTTCTGAAACGTAATGGTTTGCAAATAGAACGCTTTGGTCTCGAGATAGGTGTGGGTACAGGGGTTCAAAATTCATCGAGCCCGACGTCCCGGACTAACAAATTCCGGATCCGGACTCGGCATTTAGAATCGCCGAAGTCCAGGGACTTGGCATTGTGTCTTGCTTATCTTTTTTTAAATTAGTTATTTTTTGGCATTAATGTACACATAAGCATTACGAACATTTCGAAAATACAATCCGTCTTTTTATTTTCCGTTGCGGTATGACCTGCTTTTACACGTTTTCTCATGTTTCCCCCTATGACAAACGGCAGTAAGTTTGTTGAATTTTGGATTTACGAGCAGTAATATACGCAAAGGAACGGCAAATGAAAGACCCTGTGGGGAACATGAAGCCGGGAGTAACTCGAGGTGTGATAAAAATAATAATTCCTCAGAAAAACTTATGAAAAGAAGAGAATTCGCGAATTCCAAAAGCCACTGGCGTAACGATAGGCCGTGGCTTTAATACAATGATAAAAAATGTATAAAATAAAACATAATTTCAAACATATAGTTTTTATTCATTGCAACAAATTAAAATAAATTATAAAATTAGTTTTAGTGATGTTTAGGTTGATATAATTTTATCTATCAATCATGACAATGAGGACTTGGGAATTTCTTCCTCGGACTTGCCATAAATTTACTCTTTAAGTCCTGGACTTGACCATCATAAAAAATTTTTTGAACCCCTGGGGTAGCGACGCACTATCCTGGGATAATCCTGCCTCTTTTGAGACAACTTTGGTTGGTAGGGGCCTATCCTGGGATGGTCCTGTCGCTTGTGCAACCTCAAAGTTGGATTGGGGTGGGTCTGGAATTGGTGTCTCAATTCGAGTAATAACTTATCCATGAAATATGGCATAGGTGAAGGTTCACGAACAAAAGCCATTTTTAGCCTGTCCATATGTAAGTATCCTTGCGGCAAATATTGGTGGTGGGGTCCTTGAGAGTGACCATATGTGGGCTAGGTATGCTGTGTACAACAAAAGGTCCTTCAAACTTGTGTTGTAGTTTCTGTCCTTGTCCTTTTGGGTCCATTGATAAAAGTACATAGTCACCTACTTGTAAATTCAGTGGTAATGCTTTTGAATTGTATCGCGACACCATTTGGTCTTGAGCCATATGGATGTTTTCAAGCACCTGCTCGCGCATTACCGCCAACTTCTCACTGCAATTCTGAACATAGCGGTGCAAGTCTAAAGGAACATTCTTAAGGTCAGGCTCAAAATGTCCGAATAGTGGGAAACGTGGTCTCTCAAGAAATACAACCTCAAAAGGTGAATATTGAGTAGTGGAATGTACTGCATTGTTCATGGCAAACACGATCATAGGTAAAACAGACTCCCAACAGGACATATTGGAGTGAACGTATGGTGTTAGTTTTTCTGCAAGAGTCCTGTGAGTGCGTTCACATGCTCCTAGACAGTGATGAATGTAGCTTGGGGTGAATTCCTGCGGTACTTGAAACAATCTACACACAGTTTTAGTAACTTCAGCAGTAAATTCAGTTCCATTATCACTAATCAATGTCTTGCACACACCAAATAAACAGAATAATCGAATCAAAGTAGTAGACACGGTCACTGCATCTTTAGATGCTAAGGGTTCAGCATACATATATTTACTGAAGATATCCACAGCTGTAAAAATGTATTTCGAACCATTACTGGAGATAGGGAGTGGTCCATAAATGTCAACTTGCCATGCATCAAATGGCTTAGTAGGTGTTTGGAATGCTGTAATGCCCGATTTGGTGGGTATTTTAGTCTGTTTACGCTTTTGGCATTCCAAACATGAGCGGACGTAATCTGCTACTTGTTGACCCATCTTTTTGAAGAAGTAGTGCTCCCTTAACCTGTCCAGAGTGTCCTGAATTCCCGAATGTCCCGAAAGTGGTGAGTCATGATACAGGTTAATGATGGCCTTGATCATGACATCTGGGAGAATTATCTGAAAATGTGTCATAGTCAGTGTTCGTTTTGCTTTAGCATGTCGTGACTTCAACAGAACACCATCAATTTATACGTAATCACTTGATTCCAACATTAACTTTCGACTCTGTTTTTGAGAGGCTGGTAGATTTCCATGTTGAATGTATTGTATGAGGGGAGACAACTCTTCATCAGCAGCCTGTAATGTACTGAGTTCTTTTGCGCTCTTTGGAATGGGGTAATCCTGAACAGCTTTCACTCTGTCTGGTGGTGGTCGAATACCATCTCTTGATATCAAGTGTCCCAAAAATACACATTCTCTACGTGCAAAAACACACTTCTTAGGTCCTAACTTCAGTCCGGCTTCACGAAATCTTTGGAATACTGTGGTAAGGTCTTTAAGATGCTGTTCAAAAGTGGATGAGAAAATAAGACAGTCATCTAAGTAGCACAACACAGAGATATATGAGAGTCTATGGAATATCCTATCCATGAGCAACTGTAGGGTGCCTGGTGATGTGCGAAGACCCATTGGAAGTCGATTGAATTGGTAAGTTCCAAAACATGTATTGAAAGCGGTAAGCTTACTGGAAGCTGTGGCAATAGGAAGCTGAAAAAATCCCTTATACAAGTCTATGCATGTAATTTGGAGGGTTGTCAGCAAATGATTCCGTCAACTCCTGAAGGTCAGGTATAGGGTACTGAAATTCCTTTGTTTGAGAATTAAGGTAACGGAAGTCAACACAGAATCTGTACAGCGACAAGCTAGCTTCCCTAGAACCAGGTGTGAACTCCTGCTCATTTTTATTGCTGTAGAAAAAGAAGAACTATTGAGTCAAATTCAACGTAATTTAGCCTAAATAATCCTTATGGAAAGGAAAATATAAATTGCAAAACTCATGGGCTTATTCGGTTTCAAATTTAAGTAATTTACGAAAATAATAACAAAGAAATTGGGGGTCGATCAGCTTATAACTTCGGGTTCGGTATTTCATATATCGAAAACCAGGTTAGAGACAGAGGACCAGTCAAGGTTTGTTAGAAGCAGCCATGTTGAACGCATGATAAGTGGGTCAATGTTACAAAGATGAATTTGCTTGTTGTGCAACAGTTTACGTGCGATGGGATTATTTGAAACATGCGAAATAAATTTGTGCCGATTTTGTGAAGTAAATTGAGGTTAAATATTTCAATGCGTTGATATTTTCCCTTGTGACGGTGATTTAAGCTTGTTTTGAAATACGTTTCATTTTCATTATGCGTTTTAATTTGAGAGGAGCTATCGCCTGTATTTTGGAATTGTTACGTATCAAATCAAACACAGACTTCGGTAAATCAGACAGCTGATTGTTTACCTGCGCAAAATGAGTAAAATCTGATGCCACAAAATCTGATGGTATTATAAAATACCATACATTCTATTGGTACGGGGCGATTGGTACAATGTAATTCGGGTCGATCTTTACGTAATGGTTGATTAATGCAACGTGTTTTGTGAAGATGCTCAGCATTTTCAGTCTAAACGGAGATTATTCTCGCTGCTAGAAATATACATGTATAGGTATGTATATGATGAAAAATAAATTGTGCTTTTTCTTTGTTTTGGTGCATTTTTCCTTTGTTTTAATTGTTTAAAACTTTCTATTTACTATAACCGTGTCTGAGAGACAAGCTTCGAGTTATAAGCAAGATACAGAGCTTTGCTCGAAATGCTATTATTTTACACAGAGCTGAGGTCATGCTTCAGTTTGTTTATATTTCATATGCTGATTAGGAAATACCAATTTTAAAAAATCTATGTTGAATTTAATAAACTCGTGTGAACAAAAACATGACTCAAACAAAGCTCTGTATCATGTTTATAATTCTATGATTGTCAGACGCTTAAATTTTGGTTGATCATTAGAAATGTCTTGCTTTAAACATTAAATACTTGTACAGAAAAATTAAAAGGATGATATGTTCTAACTACTTTTTGGTGCCCCTTCTTACACGATGAATTATATAAAATCTATACCAATTTTGATAATTTTTAAAACAGAAGTAAATAAAAACAACGTCTTTTAAACACTTTCCATAGTTCTGACATATTATTATTATGAGAATAAAACCATTACCGTTGTTCTGTAAAAATTATTGCAGTGGAAAATAATCTTTGTAGCCATTTGTAGTTTTTGAATAAAGATGAAAATAATGGGTGGGCCTAAGTACAATAGAGCGATATGCCTGTGAATACATTGATTAGAATTATAGCTCTTTAATTAATATATCATGTGACAACATTTTTCAGTTAAGTTTAGTCATCAGTCAAATGAGTAAGTTTATGAAACGTCATACAAATTCACGCCAGGTAATTGACAATCGTTTATAATGGAGAAGACCAATTAAATTTTTGAATGTTTTTAATTTGAGTGCATTGAGGTACAATTTTCTTCTTTCACATATAGGAATTTAAAAAAAAATAAAATACAATAACTAGTAAGTAGTTGAGGGAGAAAATGTACGTTTATGCTCTCGTGTATTTTGATTGCTTTATAAAGTGTGGGGGGGGGCTAAAATAAAGGGAACTGGAAGTTAACCGTGAACCCCTACCAAAAATTTAGTTAAATATCTTGCATAGGATTTTATTTTCGGTAAAAATGGTATTTCATTAAGGTACAATGTCAAAGATTAAGTGTATGCAAAAATAAGTGCAAAATTTGGATACTTTACGGTATTTTTTTTTTTGTTTTTTTTTTTTTTGTTATTCTACTGAGGGGCCATATAGCACAATATTCTTTGAACCATTGTTGCTCGGGTGAGCGATGTGGCCCATGGGCCTCGTGTTTTTATTATTACAATCGGGTTCGTTATCGGGTTTGGGCTGTTCAATAATAGAGGTTTGATTTCGGCAATTCGGGGCACAGAAACGGTAAGAAATGATATTGCGCATAACAATGCATTGTTTTCACAAATTTCTACCAGCGAATACCTAATGGAGTTGGCGAAATTACAGGAGATAAAATAAATAGTATTATTTTACCCACTTTGTTTTTGATTTCGGTATCAACTATATAGTTTTAATTTCTTCTGTTCTTTTATCTCTGATTAAAGCATGACATCTCGTTTACAATAGTTCAGAAATAGCTTTCATAGAATAATACAAACCGGTAGGGGACGTGTATTGCTTATGCAATACTCTCAGAATGCTTGTTTCTTTATAGTTACTTCTCATAAATAAAAGCATATAAAATTTCAACTTTTGTTCATTTTCATTTATTATTTCTTTTGTAAATAAGTTACTACATAACAAAATATGAGAAAGGATATATATAATTTCAATAAACATTTCCTTTTTCATATTTTTCTCTATTCTGAAATATCTTTTTAACTGGACGTACATGTATACCCAAAGTAACTTTTATACAAAATCAAATTATGTGCTTGTTTAGATAATAAAAGTGTTTTAGTTCCTCTTTTAACCCTGATTTACTATCAATTTTCGGATAAGCTGAATATATAACTGCATGAACGGGTATTGACAATCATATAAATTATTGATTATTTCGAGATTTATATTCCTCATACTCAAAACGTCATTTGCGCTTCAGGATTAATAAATTAAAATTCTCTGGCTATATTTATAGCTTATATCTGAAATCTTTGGATTTATTTCAAAAGAAAATACTGTATATTCATACTTAATATTTGCAAAAACTTTTCTTTGTCATTTTACAAATTAAAATGCTGGAGTTTTATATCAACTTCAGATACGCCCTTCTTATTTATTTTGCTTATTTTAATCGTCGTTTTTATTCTGAAATTTGATTGTGATATTCTCCAGTGCTTTAGCAAGGCAAGTTAAGTGCAGAATTCAGAATGACTCTATTTTATAGGATATGTTACATAGCTCGTTCATAAATATACTACTAACTGTTGGGTTGTTTCTGAAAAATATTTTCTTCAGAAAAACAAATTATTTCTTTAATTTCATTATTTGCCATACTTTTATTAAAATTAGCACTGACACACGATTATAACCAAATAATCAAATCGTAAAATCATTTTATTGTGTATAGTTTACATAAAAGTAACAGTAACTTCGAACTGTATCAGTAAACTCTGAACTGCTGTTTATGGAATCACAAGATGGCCTCCCTTGCCATCAACCAGTACGTGGTCATGTCCCCTTTCCCCTGCAGTCAATGATAACGTAATGTTAATTGCAAGTAAAACATGTTTCAAGTTATTTTTATTTAGTGTTCAATACGCAATTGTATTGCGAAATGCATAAAATTTTAAGAAACTAAATCATTCCTTAATGTTAATTGTTTGCATTAGTATGTATTTATAGGTCAAACCTTTATTGCTATGGTTCCACGTTCCTGTAAAACAAACATATCGCTCAACTGAAGAAGGTTTCGGGTCGTTGAACTCACGTGAATTTTCATAGCTACCAAAAAAAAAATCAAATACATTGTACTTCAATTGAAATCATTTTCAGAACGACAAAGACTCAACATCCCCATATAGCTTAAGTTTTAGGAATTGTGTTTTTTCAATTGAAATAAAGATTCAAAGAAAAGTAAATCTATATATGATATATACGTTTAGTTTCACTAAAAACTCCTTCATATTGATTTTAAAAAGCTAGCAACTTTATGTAGTTATGATTTCACATCATACATAAATAGTTTCCTCCTCGAAGGCAGTGATGGCGATACACCGAATATAATTTGTTTCTCCCTTTTGGCGACGATGTTAATTGACAATTAAAGCAATATGAGTTGAAGTTTTTAGAATATTATTTTAATGAAAAAAAAATCTCGGCTATTTTGCCTACTCTTCATGAAACGTAAAACCTATCTTATAAATGATGATTAACTCAAATCGTTAAGTTTATCATAAGATTTAATTAATACATGCATGGTAATTTACATTAATTAATTGTACATGCAGAATAACTTATTTAGTAATACGTCAATGAGAGCTTCTAAACAGCTTTCCTTACATATGTATATATCACAACAACAAAGATTTGTGAATCATAACATTTTTTACATTTAATTTTACAATTAAAAAAATAAAATGTAGAATTGCAATGCAAACTGCATTCTTTATTCCGGTTTGGAAATAAACATATTTACATTATACCTTCCCCATTGGATTCCATCCTGGACGCGGTATTTACGGTGTCTCCAAACAAACAGTACCGGGGCATCTTCTTCCCTACCACTCCGGCACACACTGGGCCTGACAGTCAAATTCACTTACATCAATTTTACATTTCAACCATCAAAAGTTACATTGCTATCTATATTACGTTTGCATTTAGATTTCATTTTTAAACCAAATTATCGAAAGTTTTTTATGTCATTATCAATTAAAAGCTATATATATGTACCGATATAATTAATCTGTTTATCTTTCGCGGTTTAGTTTACATTTTGGCAACAAACATACCAAATTTTTTTTGTGTTTGCGGTAAATATCATAATACCCGAATGAATGCCTATTCTAGCACGCAGCTTCACGTCCGGCAAATGTCGAATGTGAAACTCATTGACACTGTCTAATATGGCAACCGACATCTTTGCGATCTCTGTGACGTGTTCATTGCCATTGCGCAGAGGCAAACCGGAAACAACCATGTAGGCATCACCAATTGTCTCTACCTACAGATAAACATAAACTTTTTTGGCTTACGTTCAAATATCTTCTAATACATGTAATGTGAAATTTCTTCTTTCGATGTTTTGAAAAATTGAAACTGATCAAAATTTCTCGTATTTTTTTAATGGCGAGGAATTTAAGCATTATAATGAATTGAACTTCAGTCATATGAATCGAATATTTAAAAAACGTACTTTGTAGACATCAAAGTTTTCTAACACTGTGTCAAAACAAGTGTACAAGTCATTCAGCATGTCCACGATCTGTAAATATATCATTAGCAAGTCATTTTTCCTTCCCGAAAGCAAAACAAATTCTTTAAAATATTCAAAATCTTTTTAGAACAAAGATACATGTATGTACATGGGAAATGAAATAGTGTATCGTTTTATGTTCAAAGGTGCAAATTGATTTGCCAACCTGCATAGGATTGCTCATAGCAGATATGGCGGTGAATCCTACAATATCACTGAAGTAAATCGTCACAGACTGGTACGCCTCGGCCTCCACTTTGTGACCACGAATCAGGTCACGTGCAATGCTCCTAGAGTTAACACAATATTAAAGAAACAATTTTTTAATCCGCAGACTTAAACACGGATGAGCGGGGGAATGGTAACATGCATCCATTTTTAAGGGAAAATTGTATTGCTGTACTGAGGAAACATCTACTAATGTACTGTAACAACGTAAGTTTTTTTTTCAAATTTTAGGAAAGACAAAATAAAAATATTGTTAAAAGTGAAGAACATGGACTTGCATTGGGTACCAATGCTGTTTTTCACATTTTTAAGACCAAAAGTGAGCTTAATTAGTAAAGTAAGTGATTTCAAAAGGACGTTACACTGCAAACAATTGTAGAAAACAAAAGAGAGGCCAAAGACACACACTTAAATCTTAGTTACCTTGGTAGAACCTGGTAGAGAAGCTCGTCAGACCTGCGTTTTTCATCCAGAAAGGCATGCATTCTTTCCTCCGCAATATGTTCGAGGTTATTTGCATATTCCTCCATTCGAAAAAGTAGGATGTCTAGAAAGTTTTCTCCCGATATACCCCTGAAATGGAAACGACAAAATTACTCTGTCTCCCTTCTTGGGCTTAAATGCATTGCTAAGTGAAAAATTCCTGAAGATAAGTGTTATAAGAGCCACCTAATGTTTATACATTGCATTCATAAAATAGCTAACCAATTGACTATCAAAGATACTACATTATGATTTTCAAATATGACAGAATTTAAAATCTAAAAACTCGCCATTTATTCTTCTTTGTCTCTTTTGATATCTTTGCAAACGTTGGTCTGTGTTCGGCCTCTCCCTCCAAGCATGAATACATCAGATTTAGGAGTGAGTTCTCTACGTATTCCTCAACCTCAGCTTTAAACGGAGACGTAAAGCTGGATATGGACTTGATCTGTTCAATAATTTCTGTCAGGTTGACGGAAAAAACTTAGAAATCATGATATCAAAGCTACATGTATGGATATTGAATGATGTATATAAATTTAATCTTGATATATCTACATTAATGGAACATCTTTGTTATCTTATGAAATGGTGAATGTTTTGTTTCAGTTAAAATGACCGCACGACGAGTATGATTATATAAGTAATAGATGGACCATAGAAAGTAAAACTGACAACAACAAATTGAAACGAACCGTCAATTGATGAATACTGCAAATCATCTTCAAATGGTTCTTTTCTGGTCAGTATCTCGTATAATATAACCCCAAAGCTGTAGACGTCAGCTGATTGGAATACCAGGAAGTTAGGTTCTCTGATGGCATTTCTTAAGACTTCCGGGGCCACATAAAACAGTTCTGTATGGTATAAACGTTTAACATAATTTGTACATGCGTGTAAATAATCGACGTTAATTTGAGTTACTTACTAATTGAAAATATAATCAGAGATTTTACATATTTCTTTTTATTTATCACCGGATAATCTTTTGTTTTCAATTTAGCTTGGAGAAATTATGTTTGAAATGGGGAAGTATCGCAAGTATTTTGAGTGAAATGAATTTCCTCTTTCATTTATAGTTCATATTACGATATATTTCATTTCTCATTGATTTTGTCTGTGATAAAAACTACAAATATAAGTAACATATAGTCCAATACATTACAAATGACGTACTGTGGGGCGCAAGCGGGGTTTGCATAATTAAACGAAATAAATAACGTAAAATGTCAATAAGTTCAGTATTTAACTAATCAATTGGTGAAAATTATATAAATCTAAGTAATAAGAAATCATTCTTTGAATAAAATGAGGTGGTCAAATACGGTCAGGCGTGATCAATCTATCATAAAGCCCTTCGGGCTTTATTGGATTTAATCACCCTCGCCGTATTTGATCACCTCATAATACAAAAAGAATGATTTATCATTCCTTAAATAAAGTGATCATTCAATACGTTCAATCTTGTTTAGATGGGATGAAGATTAAGACATACTGCATCTTCAGAAGGAATCACTTTTGACAGGACAGCTGACAACAGCTAAATTACTTGCTTATAAAAATCAATTTTCTCTAGTTGACTTTAATGTTTAAGTCCCAGGAGAACATTTTGTATCTTGATTTTGATTTTGTTATCGGAAATCTACAAATAACGAAAAATTAAAGTACGTTTCTTATCAGTTTTGTGGCTGCTGGTTCGAATCTCTGGAAGTCCAAACCCGGTGATTTTGAGGACAAAGCGCTTGTCGATCAAACAGTTTTGACTGGTCAGGCCCCCGTGGTACCGGACTGGGCTGGCGTGAAGGTAACAACATCCCTAAGAAATTCAGATCGGGAGACAACATTGTTATAAAAGAAGTATTTTATACACATGTAAACAGTGTAAACTGTGAATTTTTCTCGAAACATGCATGCATATGAAGAGAAAAAACCTACTTTTGTATACCAGTTACTATCGTACCTTTATCATATCGCAAATTAGTGATGTTTGCAAGTCCTTGTTGATTTTGAAACTGCTGTTGTGAAGAATGTCCTATAAATGAAAATCTGTCCTAATTCTATGAGCTTTTTCCAATCAAAATTAAATAATTGATTGGTTTTATTAATTGATCGCTCGATCAATCGATTGATTGATTGATGACTGATTGCTTTACCTTTAGTGTTCCTCGACTGCAAGCTTCGCTAATTAAGTACAGTTTAGCGTTATTTTGGGTTAAACCATAAAACTTTGTGAGATTAACACAGTTGACGTTTCTCAGCTGTGAAGGAAATGAAAACCCTCGAGTGAAATGTCAACCGTAAAATTGAAATTAAAATATTCTTTATAAACTACAGAAAAATGTTGGAATTTATGTTACCGTACATTGAGCAAATCCATTAACTGGCTTCTCGAAGGGTGGAAATGTCTTACTTTTGTAACTGACACAGAAACAATGGAACCCTTGGAAATATGAAAAAGAGTCAGACATTAAAGAGGGCTAACACGCTAATGATTCCAGAATATCTAACACCCCCATCCAGCCAGTCAAAAAGTAAAATTTAAAAAAACAACAACATTTACGTATGAAATGTAAGTAAAACTTGAAAAACAAAGCCAGACCTTAAAATATTTGTTCATGTTGTCCATCGGTTCATCATGCTCAGAACTATTCATGTGAATCTAAATTTAGAAAAGAGGCAGTATTTAGAAAATAAATTCCTGCAGTAATATTAAATGTGTCGATTTCTACCCTTTTGTGATTTATGTGAATGAGAATATTAGAAGTAAAAGCACTTATACATATTTTTATTTACCATTGAGAGTTTTGAATTCATATAACACGACGAGTCCCTTTCGGACACCGCTTTCAAAGACTCCCAGGGTATTTTCCACCAATTGTTTTGTAAATCCATCTGCAATTTTAGATGTCTGAAAAACAAGGTATATGTTTTTCATTATTTCAGTTCACCGGAATCATTAAATTTTTTAAGTAGTTAAAAACTGTTCATGTAAACAACATTTTATTAGCGATGACTTTATTTATAAATATTAAATGTTTTTCGCTGGGACCTATTTTCGCAATCAGACTTTTTTAGTGAAATTAAAAAAATTGAAAAATATTTAATGAGTTGCTCTTAAGGACAGTTTTACGGCTAAGACATTTCTAGTCAAGCTCCTGATTATTTTATCTAATTTTAACAGTCGGGAATAAAAGTTCGTTCACTGTTTAGTATAATTTCGTTTTGGTTTAGGGTATTGAGATGAATAGTACAATTTACAAGTAATTTTTCGTCCAATTCAATCGGATACACCGAAATAAATCTGTCTTGTTATTAAGAAGATAACTGACATATTCGATCGATGAATTAATGCATCAAGAATAAAATCGAGAAATTGAAATTCAATCCATGATCAAAAGGTATACCGAAAAATCTTATCACGAAGATAAAATACAAATACCGTATGCCTCAATATTAATATATTTAAAAGTTGGTTCTTGGTAAGTAAAATGGTTGAATATATGTTCTTTTGTGCATTTCACAGCGAAAATTAGAATAACTATTTTTTGTGAATGAACTCGAAAATTTCTCGGCTTAATACAAATGTTTGTAAATGTTTAAACTGTTATTCATAATTATTACCTGTACGTGAAGGTCCCCGCTATGAGAACGGTCAAAAATACCACAGAGAATGTAGCGGTAACAACTGTAGCTAGAAAATCTGATTCTAAATTTTAAAAAATATATATAGTTTGTTTTAAAAAAAACCAAAGTAATCGATAACTCGTCAAAACAGACATTTCAATACAAATGGCATAACAAACATTAATGCAGTTTGCAGCAATCAACAATGATACCTTGAGGAAAACAGATAGGGTCGTCTCCGGTAAAACCACACCTAGGTCTGTTTTTAGGTGGCCCCTTATTTCCGGGCCAATGGATGCCCTGACTGTAATTCATATGTACCACTGCTTCATCGCCAACATATACTCCAACAATCTGTGGCAACGGAAAAATATAAAGAACTTAGCAGAAGTAAATTTAAAAAAAAATGAAATAATCTATATATTATCAATTCTTGTAATTTTCTATACGCTGAGTTTGCCATTTGGATCCCAGTCGTAGATCGACAAGTCTTTCTCTGCATCGCCGTTGTCGTTTATCCTGAGATTTCCAGATATGAGATTATGGTATGTTTTGTTCCAAATCCTCCTCGTAACTTGACGACCATCAAAAATATCCATTCCTTTGATTATCATATCCTTTATTGTGTTACCATAAATGAGAAAAGCGTCGTGGTAACCAACTATGTAGTGATTGACCTGAAACAGCATTCGAACACTATGGAACACAGACTGTTTATATTTAACCAAATAATTAGATACATGAACGTTTATCTTAGATATGCATTTGATGTAAAACATACATCAGCTCCCTCGGTGTCGAAATCGAAGTCAAATTTTGCGAGTGAGTAGTTTTTCAGCTCTTGGTCGAAGGCTAGGAACTCGGGACTTTTTGGAACGTACGGCATTGAAACAAGTAACACGTTAAATGCTTCTTTCGCAGCCTACAATGAGGATTAACGTATTTTATTGATTTTCAATGTTTCAAAGTTTCGTTACTTAAAAAAAAAAAATACCACGAATAACCGATCTATGAGTTTTTCAGTAAAGGACTACTTACGTCGTTATTATGGTCTCCATCTACATACCATATGTCAGTCAAAAGAGGCGAGTATGATTTAAAAAAAAGAAAAACGTAATCCCCGCTTGTCATACCCATTTCACGAGCTTCTAACAGCAAGACTCGTAAACGATGAATATTGACAACCGCGATAATCACTGAAAACATACAGATTTTAAAGTTTAATATGGACATAAAAGTATAAGAGATATCAAAATTATATTAAAATTATAAGAGACACCGACATTATCACCTCTAGACACTGTTGTGGCTTTGGTTAAGGCGGCTTTAAGACTGACATCGTGGTTTACTATCAACGTAGTTCGAAGCTCCGACTTTGAGAAAACTCGCTCCAGAGAATCACTCTGAAGACTCACCATGGCAGCACCCGAGCGGACGTAGTAATCAGTCAACACAGCAATGTCCGTCCAACCAAACTTCTCAAATAGCTTCAGATAAAAACGCCCGATTCCATCAAACGAAAAGGACAGACGTGTCAGGGTGGGAAAGATGGTTTTGTTGTCGAACAGGGAGTCGATCCCGACAGGGGTGAGAAGGGGGATGTTCCAGGAGGTCGACATTCTCCCCACTACATCAACCCCGCTACTGCAACCTTGGCAAAATATGGAAAAGAACTTATTAACAATTTAAAAATGTTTCTCTGTCAGGGCCAATTCATTAAAAATCATTGACTTACGCCCATCGTCGGATACCCACGGGTGAGCCGCGATCACCCGTGGGTATCCGACGATGACTTACGCCATGATTTTAGTCATTTGCCAAATACTAATCTTATTAAATCATAGACTGACACTTGAAATATGTAGGAAACAATAAGCTAGGACGCAAAATTTCATTTGTTTGCATGAAAGCATAAAACATTAAATCTGTGTACAAATTCTAACATAAATCTAATACCGCTTCATGTGATTCTGGATCGTCAGAAACCCAAGTGGGTTTGCCGAGTAAGCTAATGTCAGTCTGTTGGCGAACGCGAGACTGACCGTGGTGTTTTCGACGATGTGATCCTTGGACCAGGAACATTTGTAAACAACAAAAAACTATTAATTACTGGACTTACCTGGTCCAATGAACACCGATGTGTTTCTAACGTGATAAAGCTCAGCACCTAAAGCGCCGATGTCTGTTTTGCTGCAACCTATGTGTTGAGATGTGACTGTATGGCTTTTAATGGTAGCGAGGCCCGCCAACAGTTCTCGCAGTTTCCGGTTCCCCATTTCTATCGCTTTCTCGGTTTTAACCAGGCCCCAGGGACTCCTTGTGTCTTTCGGCAAAATGACACTCAGGGTAATCTCCAGCTCCTTGGCCCTGATGCTGTTGATATTGCACAATACCAGCAGAGGAAACAGTTTTAGAATGAACATTTTCTTTATTGCGTAGAGTTTTGATAATGTTCACATGCTGTTTTGAACATGCCTAAACTGCTCATACCATTATATAAATAGTGCCTGTTTGGGAGGGTACCAGTTGAAATTGACACCCCGAGAAAACCATTGTCAACCGACGCGAAGCGGAGGTTGACAATGGTTTTCGAGGGGTGTCAATTTCAACTGGTACCCTCCCAAACAGGCACTATTTATTTTATTATACTGAATGTCTTAATTTTTATAGCAAATTTTACTGCTTTTATATAGAAAAGACGTGAATTCTACGGCGAACCGTACGCGCATAATTAACGCGCATGTAACAATTCGTTCTATCGGCCCGTTGCTAAGCGTGCGAGGGAGAGAGAACGGATTGTCAACTGCGTCTAAACCAATCAGATTGCAGTATTTAACATGAAAGTATAATAATATATATTGGCTCAAATGTTTACAAACTGTGGACTCTAAATACCGGTTTAATTAAATTTGACGACCAATTAGCAGTTATTAATTTTGAGTTCATTCTTTTTTCTATCAGCGTATATTTTATCTTTTATTTTCATTAACCTGTAATCGAGGGATGCAGTTATTGAAGTTTATTGTTTATCATTTTGTTTGAAGAAAACGGTCTCGAGTCATTTTCTCTACTTTAATTACTTTTGATTAAAATCCGTTCCTTGGTTTTACCTTTAACTTTGTTACTGTCCTAAATATTTAATTAAAAGTATGAATAACGATTTTTCGAAAGTACACGTTTCTACAAGAACGCCTTTTTTCTTCAATTTAAGCATATTATATATAGCCTAATATTATCAAGGATTGACTTTATTGTGGTATGAAATCACATTGTCCTTCACATACAGTATCAGATGTTTTATTTTTAGAAACATTATCAAAACAAATGTAAATGAGATAAAGAGGTCATGAAATATCTCAAAGGTTACCCGACATCCAGTCAAATAAAATTAAAAGTGTGTCATTTTCCTTAGAGGACATGGTCATGGTTTAAACAACAAAAAATCTTGTGTAAATTTATAATTTCAGTTTTTATGTTTATGATTTTATAATGATTTATTTTGCAATATTTAAGCTTATGTTTGAATACGATATCTGTTTGCAGCAAATTTAAAGCTCTAAATTCTTTGTAAACCAGGCCCGTCTCATTATTTGGTTATTTATATATGTGTTAATATATATGTCAATTGCAAATTAAAAAAAAAATATATTTAAATAAACTTTTACCTATACATGTATATGTATGATATAATGTAGATAAAGTATATAAAGATAGGTGAGGTCATGTTACAAATACATCAGATTATACGTTGTAAACATGAATAAATAAAGTGATAGTTTAAATTTGTTAACCTCACATCATATTGGCCCGGGCCTACTTTGTAAATGAAAACCAAATAAAGTTTTGAAATAGATATTTAAAAACTCAAGTGATTTATGTACAATCAAGTATTTCCAAGCTATATTGAATTGTGTTAACAATTGACCACTAAACCAAAGTTATCATATTGTGTATTAAGTTTCTGTAATGTCTCACGTAATTTTGCTAACTTATTTTTCAATGTCCACGACATTCATAGCCTTAATTATGACCAATTTTATAATTTTAACAAATCGATACTAAGCATTTAAAAAAAAAGACAAGTTCCAATATTGAAGAACAATAGAAAAAAAAACCATGGAAGTTTAAACACACAAATCGCAACACCTGTAAGGAAGTTTGAATTCTCGGAAATATCGATTAGATATCGTTCGACGAAATCACAATATTGTATACCCCTTAACCGGAAGTTGTCATACTTCGTTTATCTTAAGATAGTTGACCAAAATGGCAGGCCGTTTGATGTTATGTTTAAGAAAGCAAAAAAGATTATTTCCAAAATCATTTGTAGGAGGTATTTATTTCCTCTCCTTTCTTTTTCTCTTTTTATCTTCTCTCTCTCTCTTGAAATTATATTTAATGTAAAGTGTAGAAAGATGCAATCATGTTGAAAGAAGGTGACTTAATTTTTTTAATTTCATGTATATTATTTTGTGTAGGCACCGGAGCTCTGATATTCTGGTTGTCAATAGTTTCCTTGTTGATGAGTAAGTTTTTTTACTGCAATTTTACATGACTGTATATTCTCTAAAATGGTGGAATGTCTTTGTGTAGTTATTAAAAAGAAGCGGTTCTAATTTTTTCTTTTGCGGTTTGTGTAGTCGGGTTTTTTCGACACCAATGCTCGGCCGCCTCCTACCTGCTGCCCCTGGTGATGGTCCCGACCAGTGTAATGGGGATGTTCTCGGGGGTCTTCCTCTGGGTATTCGTGGGATTTCTCTGGGACAACGACATTAAGGACTTCATGAAGTTTATGGCCGGGTTTTCAGTTGTTGTCACATTAATTCTAGAGTTTGTATGTAAGTATATTTGTTTTTAGAACTGTCAATCAATTAATTTTGTGCACTAGATAATCTTTTTATAATAAAATCGCCGAGTTATTTTTAAACTTCCAAGTTTCAACTATATGTGTGTTTAATGTTTCTGCAACTTGAAAATCAATCAAGGCATTGCTTGTTTAATATTACACACAGTGGTTTCAGAAGAATAAATTTCTTGCTTTACAAATTAAATATTCTTTATTTGCACTATAGCTGCACATAAAGAACAGATTTTCTATTATGGTGTCGTATTTCTTAAGATACTGTACTTAGTAACAAGCGTGAAGCATTAGTTGCCTTTTGTTACCAGCCTTCGGCTTTGCTATGTGGAAGCTAGGCGACCCGGACTGTTCCAACCCTTTCTACGGATACTCGATTGGAATGCCCCTCACCCAGGGGATACTCTTCATCCTCATATTCGTCGTTTACGTTGTCCACAGATGCAGGGAACCAAAAACAAGACCTATAGATTAAGGCGATTGTGTAAACATAAAGTACAGCAAGTGAATCAGAGTTTCAAGAACATGTCCAGTTGTATACAGTTTGATGTTGCTATCCAAGAATTTTAGAGGAACGATTTATAGCATCACAGACAGACCGTCAATGGGGCAGCAATTACATATATATAAGCATAATTTATTCTCAATCTGTGCATTTAAACTAATAGCATTTTGATATCCAACGTTATGTCTTCTATACATCGCAATTGTTTAAACAAAATATTGGGATATTTTTTTCTGAATGAAATTTTTTGTTTGATTACGTTTGCATTTCTTGTAAAAAAAAAAAACAAACAAAAAAAACCACATCAAACGTGATACTAGATATTTTTACAGAAGGAGTTGTTTGTTTGATGTTTTGTTTGCTGTCGTTGTTGTTTGTTTTTATTTGTCTACTACATGTATATCAAATGTACATACTTGGTCATATTGGTATGTCATACACTGTAATATCTCAAAATCCGTGTCAACATCCGTATACAACTTAGCAGCAAGTCAAAATAAATATAATCAAACACTGTCCGGTCCGCAGCTGATAATTGCCTGATTTGGAAAAGGATGATGTGATTTATTATTTTTATATATGTTATACAAAGTCTACATAGTTTACAAAGTGTGTGATAATTGAGTAACACCACTGTATGTATTACATGTGTACAATAAAACAGTTTTACATGTTCTGTTAGAAATGTGTGCATTAGATGTCAGAACATGTGCGAAGTCACAAACAAGGAATAATTATTTTAAAAATATAACGATATGAACTTGTCATGGTTTTTTTTAGACTCCATCATATCACATCGTGTCATTTTGTGTTGTGCATTGGTTTGATTGAATAAACAAAGATTATATACCCGGTATGCCAAATGTGTTTATCTATTTGTACAGTACGTGTACTGTGGAGTACATGTAGATACTGTTGAGTAGTGCAGATCATATTTCACCATTGATTGAGTTATATTGTATATATATCTTTGCTAAGTAATTTTTTAAATTCTTTAAACTCCAATCTGGTAGACAGATAATTGTAAAATCCTTGTGTCCGGAATAGGTATTTAATTAAATGTGTATTTCTTGTTCAACAAAAACTTATACTGTTAATGATTTTAATTTAATGCGCAAAAACTTCTGAAAACCAATAATTGTACAGAAGAATAAAAATTTAGCCGTCAGTATATATAGATGCACATGGATGTTCATCAGTTTTCGGGTTGATGTTTAGCCAACACTTTTAGGTTCTATTTGATCCAGTAAAATCATGTTACCCTAGCACGGTGGCATCATTTACCGATGACAATTGTAATTTTGGTTAGCACATTTCCGTAAATTCCATTTAGGGGCACTTTGGTCAGTATAATTAAGATGGTATGGGACGCCTACATATTATTATGACCAACTTCCTATCGAAATAAACAATAAAATCAAGTATATTTTTTTTTTATTCCATTAATTGTTACATAACAGCGTAGCGGAATGGGTTAGAGCGTCATCTACGAATCTGTTAGTCATGATTTCGAATCTCGCTGGGGTTTTTATAATTTTTACCACTTCAAAATTGTTTAAAACATATTTTTGGATCAAATATTGCAAATTTGAAAATTCTAAACCGGTGAAAGTATTCTTATTATGATATGTACTTTTATTTGCATAAATCGGCAGGTGTTCCATACTACCTTAAGGAGGCTGGATGATCAACAGCCATCAGATCTTCCTTAAATTTTTAGATATGATGTCTTTAGCTAAAAAGTAATATTATTAAGAAAAGAAAACGTCCACATATTTGGGATTTTCTTTTATTCTTATATAAAACTTTCCTTTTAAAGGAGATCAATACAGTCCAAAAATGGCCACGACCATCGATCCCTCTTAAAATTAAATTTCAAAGACGTCAATATATTAAGAAAATCAATCTGCAAAAATGTGGATGTCAGGTTTTCTGTCCCCCTCCCCCAACTCAGGCACACACACACACACACACACACACACACACACACACACACACACCAACTGCCCCACGCTGTTGATAGTGCCTGTTCGTAAAGTGAGTTGCGATCAAAGTGCAAAAATGAAAATGATAACCCGTTATATCAACAAAATTTTATTTACATTGCTTTTAAGAAAATAGACAATTTGAACCAAAAACTAAATCGTGCAGTTATGAATACCAGTCTTCACCAACTGCTATCTGCTTCTTGCAAAATGTTTACATCTAAATAGCGCATCAATAAATAAAAAAGATCAATAGGTCTTACTTTACCCTGCATAACTACGACGTCTCTGTCGATATACCGCCCCAAACATACACTGATGTGGTGGAGTTATAAATACATTCACCACAAACTCTGTACGATTGGGTGGGCCGTCCGGACTTCTCCCCTCCCTACTGCTAGCACACCGTTGGGTGTGACTGCGCGGCCGCTACAGGAGGGGGTCCGTCCTTCAGGCCCGTGTAGCCGCGTGTCTCCCAGGTCTCTGTGTAGGTGTGGATGACGTGTCGTCAAAAAATGTAAAAATCCTTCAAAGCCGCCCGGGTTCCTCTTGGAAAAAAGGCCAACCCAGGCTCCTGGGTTATTTTTGACAGACTGCTGGGTTTGTTCGAACGAAGTAAGCGGCTGAGAAACACCCCCAATTCCCATCTGTTCCCTCCATGATAGACGGTCTAGACAGGCTTGAGTTGAATGGCGATCTGCCTGAGCCTAACAACGAATGGGGTTTAAATACAGGTTAGGGTATTGCACAATCTAGCCTGTCTATGCATGTAGTTGTATCCTGATCGAACTTGTTACCTTCGCTACCCGAACAGTATAACAAAACAGGGGGAGGGGTCTTCGCCGTGTGCTTTAACAGAGTTGTGCAATTCTCCAAAAAGAAATTAATTTCTTTAATGTTTTTCAAGAAAATTATTTTAGCTATCTCTCAAAAGAGGAACGCCGTATCATCCAACCGATATTAGAACATTTGTAAAAATAAAATTAAAAAATATTCATTCCTTAATAGCTGCAGGTCTGTAGCTCCCGGTCTGAAAAAATTCGAATGGACCTGGGTCGTCCATCCGAATTTTTTCAGACCGGGAGCTACAGACCTGCAGCTAATTCCTTAAATGTACTAAGAAAAGATAGATTATATGTAAAATAAAATCAAGTGCACTTAAAACCCTTGAGATACGAATCTGTATTATGATTGACACGAATTGCGTCATGTTTTCTATTAATTCCAAATTGAATGTCATCAATTTTTATAATTGTATAGTTTTTTTTCCAGATGTCCATAGCAAAACTCTGTGGTTAAGCTCAAGTGAAGGTTATTTCATTCACTCAAACCTTTAGTTAACGCATTCTATTTGCTCAACTAGAAAAAAAAATGACTTAAGATTTAAGGTGGTATGGAACATCTGTCGATATTAACGTGAATAAAAGTTCATTATAATCAAAATGCTTTCACCGGTTTAGAATTTTTAAATTTTACAATGTTTGACTAAAAATACCTTATAATTTTTTTTGGAAAGGTAAAAATTATAAAAGCCCTAGCGGGATTAGAACTCATGACTTGCAGATTCGTAGTAAACGCTCTTACCCATTGTTTTACGCAGTTAGGTAACAATTTTAAAGAAAAAATATTTATAAAATTATATTTTTTTTATTTCGATAGGTAATACGTCACAATATGGTGTCCCATATCATATTATATGCTGTAATTGCTTAAAAGTTTTAATGTCAAACAATAAAACAATCTTTGTGCATTTTTTTTTCATCTCGAATGCACGTTCATGTAGCCCTATGTAATGCACAGGTGCTTGAGGACAGGACCGACCCCCTCCCCTCCACCCCCACCTCAAAACAAA
This sequence comes from Magallana ariakensis, assembly GCA_020458035.1. NCBI lineage: Eukaryota > Metazoa > Mollusca > Bivalvia > Ostreida > Ostreidae > Magallana > Magallana ariakensis. The sequence continues at coordinate 21,092,013 of CM035815.1, read as the reverse complement.
CAATTTTTAAAAATCAGACCCTCTATTTATACATTCATTGCACAAAATTACCTAAAACAATATATATAGAGGGTCTGATTTTTAAAAAATGATTGATTTAGGTAATTGTGTGCAATGAATGTATAAATTAGATTAGAAAAATGTCATAAAAGGATAATTTAATAAAAAAAAAATAATAAAGACTCGGGGGTCTAAATACTTGGGGGTGGAGGTCGAAGGGGGGGTCGGTCCTGTCCTCAAGCACCTTTGATGTACTATATGTATAATATGAATGGATATATTGGGGGAGGGGCATGGAAACAACTTTACATAATAATTTATCATTCTGTACATAACACTTCTGCTTTATTTTTAAAGAAAATCCATAATTTTACTTCTATGCGATCCAGTAAAACGACCTGTCTATATACATGCACATACATTAAATATACGCATTCCTTCGACATTTAGAAACTGCTGTGTTTCGCTCATTAAGGGTCAACTTTAATTCAAATAGTTATGACTCTAAATCGTTCAATAATGTCGTTTTATATTTGGTGTTGTCAATTATTACAGAAAACAATTACGTAACCCGTTACGGTTATTAACAATACATGTAGCTACCTCATGAGATCACCACCTCATGAAAGCATATTGTTTAAATTTTTTTTTAAATTGTCTCGCTCGTCAACTTCATGGGACACCTGTCGATATTAATGTGAATTAAATTACATTATATTCAAAACTTTCATCGTTTTAAAATGTTCAAATTTTACAATATTTGACCATAAAAATGTTTTAATTTTTTTTTGGAAAGGTAAAAATTATAAAAGCCCCAGCGGGATTTTAACTCATGACTTACTGATTCGTAGAACTTTAACGCTCTGACCCATTGCGCTACGCGGTTAGGTAACAATTACGGGAGAAAAAAAAATTATGCTCGATATTATTGTTCATTTCTATCGGAATTACGTCACAATATGGAGGTGTCCCATACCACCTTAAAGCTGAACACCGCTCGTAAATAGCCACTGCCACACAGATATATAAACCCTTCGATTTCGTTAAATCCGACTGAACGGTCTTCCCACTTAACCAGCATTTTGAAAAATGTATAGAAAACAGGTGTTGGCCAAGTGGGAATGGGGTGCAGGTTGGGAACAATAGATTTTAATTACAGGTAAGCTATATTCTATTTCCTACAAGTAATAAGGACCTCTATGTAAATACAACCAATACTAGTTATAAAAAGTTTGAATTTTAAAATTTTGATTAAAAATTAATTAATTAAAGATAAGCTCGATTATTTTCATGTTTATGATGCTGAATAATTTACTATATTATACATCTGTATTAATATAAATCTTTGTTCAACTATTACTCATTTTGAAGGAAAAACTGGTTTTTTCAAACTCAAAAACAACATTTTTAAATTAAAGAAGTTTCAAATTGATTTTATGACTATTAAATTTGGCCTTATCATAAACAACTTCCATAGCCATTTTATACACTCAAGTTACATAAGAGTTCTGAACGTTATTCCAATTTTAAAACTGAACTTTTAACTGCTTATTGATTCTTTCAATTATTAAATAATTACCAAGTAGATGTACATGTATTACACCTGAAGGCAACATGATGGAATCTTTCCCCATCAAATTACTACTTTAATTCAACTTCCAAATTCTCTTTAAATTCGTTGTCAGTTGTAAAATTTACCTTTATATTAAACTCTGTCATGTTTTGTATATTGTTAATCAATTAAGAAAACGTAACGATCCAGTAATTTAAACTCCTAAGCCAATCCCTGTTTAATTCAGCCAACAACTCCATTCCTACGAATTCTGTCTAAAATAAATCAGTAACACAATCCACTATTCAGCCATAATTTATTTGCACTTCTAACCCATTTTCTGGGCCAGTTCACGAGCTTTTATCTTTTCAAGTTTGTTAATGCGGGCTTGAGACTTGGAGCCCATCTGTCCACCTCCCCAGTGTCGGCGAATCTGAAACGAAACAAGGAAGAGCGTCATTACACCGTAAACACACAGACCATGTTTGAATTTATCAACTCTCTTTTTACTGAAGTCATCAGATAAAATTATGTCTCTTCATCGAAATAGATCAGCTTCGGGAAAAGTTTTCATCATCATGCATGACTTCAACAAAACAGTAGATATTGTGCAAATCTTAGATAGCGGATAGCAAGTTCAGTAAAGAAGGGAAAATGTTGTAAAGTGTCGATTGTCTGTCAACTACATTATCAACATATTTGGATCCTTTTTATTTTTTCTAATAAATAATGGTATTGTAATGTTAGCTATTAAATAAAAATTACACCTTTTAAGGATTTTTGAAGATAAAATTGTGTCATTTTAATAGTAAATATCAAACACGAATGAAAGCTTGTCAGTTGTTTTGGTCAAAATTTTAAAAATAATTTAATTTGCAATACATTTAGATAATTTACTGTAATGTTGCCCCATAAGCAAGACCTTGACGGAAGTACATCATAGTGTGCAAGATATGATCACTGCACAAGACTGAAGACTTCCATTTGATGTATATATATATTTAGCTAACTGATATTACTTTTTAGTTTTGATTACTTTAAGTGCCGATATCTTACAACTTCTATTGGGGCAAGTAAACAAGGTAAATATTGATTTACTTTAATCAATTTTAATTATCAAATAAAGACAGAATAAATTTAAGATGAGTTTCTATGGTGTTTAAAATTCTTTGAAAGATTATCTTTTAAAATAAACTTTTAATCAGATAAGTGGTAGTTTTCTCCCTTGCTAACAGCATCTCTGTACCATATCTCTGATACATGTATTTTCAACAAGCAACACTAAAGATAAAGGCATTGTCTTAACAAGTACTACTGTATATTCATCAAATGATGTAAAATAATAAAAGTAACATGGCAAAAGAGACACTCAGAGTTAAAAAGCTTGTAAATAGAAATCCACATGAGATTTCAGGTGAAGAAATTCAAACATCATTGTGTCTCCAACTTTACATAAATAGTAACCCTTCCTTTCAACATATAGCTCACCTCGTCAAATCTGTCATTGAAGTTGGTCTTGACAGCTTCACACAGTTTACTGAGGGCATTTTTGTCCTCTCTAAAACAAGAAATTACAAGATCAATATTTCATGAACAAAATTTTGCGAAAAAAATTATTTGAACATACTAAAAAATAAAATCTATTATCCAACATTTCTCTTATCGAAGTCTTGTCAATATTTCCCCAAAGATCCAAACCTTGGACCGTGATTATTTTTACCCTTTCAATGCTTCAAGACCAAATAAATCAACACTTCTGAGCTACTTTCGTTTTTCAACAACGAGAAAATGTGTACAAAATATCTAGGCATTAAATATTCTTATCAGTTTACTTCATATTTCTTTTAAAGTAATATCATAAAATTTAATACTCATGCAAATCTCTGCAATCTGACAGCACTGTACTTCTGGGAAACATGAACTTACGCATTGACATTTGTGAAGGCCAGACAAGTAGCAGTTTTCCTGTGAACAACACGTCCCAGTCTGGCTTTTCCTTTAACTATGCAGTATGGTACTCCCATCTTTCTGCACAGGGCTGGTAAGAAGATCACTATCTACAACACAGATATTGTTGGTTAAGAGAGCCTTAATTAGGATACAAGGAAAGATAACCATTTTTGATTTGGTGAAATGAACTCAAATACTTCATTTCTGAATAGAGTTGCATCAATGCATTTTGTTAACAAAATTAGTTTCCCAACCAATTTTATTTTTCATACCTTAAATGAATAGTTAATTGAAATTTAAATTACATGCAAGCTGACAAGTCTGAGCTGAAACCTTAAAACTGTAAAATAATTCCATTAATGCAAGAGCATGGCTCACCTCAATAGGGTCAACATCATGAGCAATGACAACCAGCTGAGCTTTCTTCTGCTCTACAAGGGCGGTCACTGTGTTGACTCCTGACCTCATCACTGGGGGTCGTTTGGTTGGCTTGTCCTCCTTTCCTGCAGCTCTCTCCTCGGCCCTGGCCTTTAGACGAGCCTTCTTCTGTTGTTTGGACTCAGGCTTGTACTTGTCCATCAGACGGAACAGCTGAGTTGCTGCAATACAAAGTCTTCCATAGTTAACACACATTGTGAAAATATAACCACAAATATCTCGTGATGCAAATAGGAATAACAATCCAAGCTCAGCGATCAATGTGTAGATTTTTTTTTCATAAATCACAGTATGTTCAGTAATTTTTTATCATCATCACTTGGATATTATTTTAAAAATACTAGTTTGCTTTGTAGCAATATGAAACATGTATTTAGAGTTTCAAAATATACTAAATGTTGTGCTACAAAAAAATTTCATTATACATCATTTGTAGTCTACATGTAACATTTGTATAATTTGTTATGTAGTCTTGACCTCAGATTACCCCAATATAAGACAAATATTTTGGAATGCTGAAACCGTGTGTTCTGATTTACTTTCTTCTTGACAGAAAAGAGGGTACCCTATTTTATCATCTAACACTGTTCGTGAAATGTTTGAATCACAGACATATTTTCTCAATGGCATTCAAGAAAAGAAAGTTTTCAATCAAAACAACACATTCAGATTACAAGATATGTGCAAAAATACAATTCAATGAATTTAAATTTGTTGGGTTTATATTTATAAAAATGTAAAATTTAATAGAATTTAAAGATTTTTGGTTGCATATATCAAACCATGGTAAAAGATTGGACAATGATGGCAATAACCATTTACACTTCAGTTTTCAGGGATAACAATCGTTGTTAAAGGGGCATGGTCACGATTTTGGCCAAATTCTAATTTTCTGTTTTTATTATTTACAATGCTTTAAAAATGCATTTTCAATGATCAAATGAAATTTGAGAGTCATTCATGGAGTTATAAGATACAGAGCTCAGAATTCTTTGTCATGTAAGCAAGGCTTGTGCCCTGTTTTTGTTTACATAGGTTCAATATACAAGTTAAAAATGTTTTTTCAAGCTGATTTGTCTATCTTTTTATTCATTTTAATTATAGATTAACAGTTCCTAACATTTAACACATTCATTTTTGGTCTAAAACTGGAATTTTCACTTCAACATTCAATATGTAAACAAACGCTTTGTTTACATAGCAAAGAATTTTAAGCTCTGTAACTTGCTTATAACTCAATGAATGACACTCAGATTTTGGTTGACTATTAGAAATGCCTTACTGAAGCATTGTAAACATTAAAATTGGAAAAATAATTTTTGACCAAAAATTGTGACCATGCCCCATAATAAAGTTTAAACCCGGGAACAAATTCATGTCATTATCTTTCAAGCTCAGAGATCTTGGTAGTATGAATATCCTTCATATATGGACTCTACCATAATCAGAAAGCAAGTTTTAATCACAGCTTGTATATAATGACACCTTTGAAACCCTCACTACACTGGTTCTTCACAAAATCTTCTTTACGGAAACTTCAAGATTTGTATTACCTGTCTGTTTGTCCAGAGTCTGTGATCCACTGAACTGGTTGATCGGAGGGGGAACCTTCAGTCTCTGCATCAACACTGCTCGTTGACGCTGGAGTCGGATGTATTTGGGCCATCTTACAAAGCGACTCAAGTCACGCTTAGGCTGAATATCTTGACCTTAAATACAATTGAAATTGCTTAATAAAGGGGAAAACTGTTGAGAGTTTGTACCGTTTTACCTATATTAATATCAGCTGGAATCTCTTCAATGCAAGGCATGAATTATAAAATAGGAGAAAAGCTGAGCATCTGACCTTTAGGAAGTTGGAGCAATAATATACTACAATAGGTTGATCAAACTGTGCACATTTCAGTGAATTTCATTTGTTCTTTAAGGCATGTATGAAAATCAATCAACGCAGCCATTGTTATCAATTAACTGTATTTTTATTATGTGCTTGTACAGACAGGCACACATGCATATCTAATTTAAATGCTTACCAATTCCAAAGTTTCGTGGTCTTTTCTCCAGCAGGGGGTTAACAACTTTCTTGGGTTCTGCAGCTTTTTTGGCCACCAAAGGGGCTGCTGCTACCTTCTTCTTCCCCTTTTTTTTCATAGGCTACAATACATTCAGTAAGCACTGAAGACTTGGTCTAAAAACAGTGAAGTATGATAAATCACTACTGCCTCATTGACAGTGCAAGTGTTCTACAGGTTGGGACCAATCACCCAAATGGGATATAATAGCCCGTTTGGGATATAATAGCCCAAATGGAATATAAATTTAAAGTGCAAAAAATAAAAATTTTGGATTTTGAAACTTTTGATATAAATCCGCATTAGAATAGATGAAATGTAACAACTTTTGGTAAACAACTTTTTCTGTAACCGTACTATTACGGAGATTGAGCTCTCAGTATATCCAAAACTTCTTGGGGATCAATCTTACAAACTATAGACATATAGAAAAACTTCTTAACCAAAAGTTGTTGCATTTGATACACATTAATGCGGATTTATATCAAAAATTTCAAAATTACATTTTTTTATTTTTTGCACTTTAAATTTATATCCCATTTGGGCTATTATATCCCCAACAGGCTATTATATCCCATTTGGGTGATTGGTCCCAACCTGTTCTATTGTTGTCACACTTGTACAACAGCTTCTTGCAATGACAACCGATAAGCAAACATCTTAAACGAACAAAACATAACTGCTTAAGGATCTAGTGTGTCTAGATGTTGTGTCTATTTATCAATATTATTTCAAGACTACCAAACTGCACCATCACTTATGCCATGTATCATATTTTCGTTTTCACAGACATGTCTCACTTCAACATCATTTTTCAAACTCAACTTGTACAAACTAAAGATCAAAATATTACTGAATCAATAGAATGATATTCATTTTATTTCATGATACGATGGAACGGTTCAATTTATAACTATATAGCATAGATGACAATCGATTTCTTCGGTATATAGCATAATCACGTCTTTCCTACCATTTTGACTGACCCGGAAGAGGTCGAATCTCGTTTTCACATTCTGAATTAAGTTGTACGATTATTAGATTTACACAAAAACTCGTCCCCACTGAAATATGAATATAAATTATATCATTAATTAATTAAAATAACATTCGCAATTTGTACTTAATTAATTGCTTACTATTAATTGATAGTATGCTCGAATTCGTGCTATGTATTTTACGATTGAGTTAATTAACGTACTTTCAGTTTCGTTTACTTTTCTCTTGGAGTTGGAGTCTGGTGAGTCAAATTTATTCATTCTAAGCTGAGAAATATGCTTATTTCTGAATAAAGTATTACAGTGCTTATTTAAAGACTCTGATAAATGTTTGTGCAACATATTAAAAGCGAGCTATAGTATACAAAAGTTATTGCTCAACCATTGTCTGTTGAATGTAACGTTATGCCATCGAGTAGTCCGAAATATCTGACGTTTTCCTGGCTTTTTTTTTTTTTAACGATTTTGATATTTTACTTGCCAGGAAAACGTCAGAACCGGCGCCATTACGAAAACTGGAAATTCGCCGCCTCCAATTGGAGGCGGCATTCTCGGTTCGATTTTAAATATTTTCAAGTTGAATCAAATTTTTCACTCACAACTAATTAATAAAAAGATGATTTTACTGCTCACTAACATCGCTTTAATGGGTCCTTGCATCCCATAAACAGGATGTTGAACACATTCTATCGAACTGTTGAGATTTGTTTTGATTTCGTGCATTTTTAAAATCTCGCAAGAAAATAGGTCAACAACACTATTGTTTATCAGTGTGATTATCAAAATGTGCAGTAAAATTATATTTTAAGCTGTATTATTGAGTTTAAATATATATCTATTTAAAATCAAGCCTAGAATGCCGCTTCAAACATCAGATATAAAAAATCGGAGAGGGCTACATTATTGCAGCTAACATTTTCCTGGCAAGTAAAATATCAAAATCGTTAAAAAAAAACAGGAAAACGTCAGATATTTCGGACTAGCCATCGAGTAATGTGCCAAGTTACTATACCAAATGGCAATGTATGTATCCTGTCATTTTCAGATTTTTCAGAATAAAAGAAAAAATCTTTTAAATAGCTGTTAAAGTCTGATGATTTTCTTAATTGATTTAATGATTGGTTAATGGAATTGACTAACTTTGGAGAAGTTTACAATTAAACAGGTCCAGCACAATCTCCTGATCTAGCTATATAGCTTGATAAAGCTATATAGCTTAATAAAGCTATTCAGAATAGCTTAATTGATTTAGCTATTTTGTTATACAATTTTTATAAATGTGTACTTTTTTACCGCATGTAGACAAATTTGCACTTTAGTGCAGAGATAGTTTTCAACTTTAAAATGTTCTGTAAACAATGCTCATAAAGATTACTCATCAATTTGTGTCTCTTTCAGAGACATTGCATTCAAAGTTCTTAAAGTTTTGGGGCAATTGATTCATGACTTAACAGTTACTTCTTGAATGAAATATAAAGAAGGTCAGTTATGGTAAACAAGATAATTGATTGGTAATAATTCAGCACAATGTAAAGAAATCATACTTATCCATGCCTCAGTGCACACAAGGTGGTGGACAGTTACCCAAACAATGGAAATATAGTTTTTGCTTAAAAGTGTTCAAAAGCAGCAGTGTTAAAACTAAATATAATAAGGGTTGCTTTTTTAATGGTCCATAGTATAAATATTAGCGGTAATTAACTTGCAATTTTTTGTATATTTCTGATAATTAATATTTTTGTGAAAAACTGCATATTAATAGCTTTATCAAGCTATTCTGAATAGCTTTATTAAGCTATATAGCTTTTTCATGCTTTATAGCTAAATCAAGAGATTTTGCTGGACCTGATAAACAAGTTTGATTAAGGAATGCCTTTATTGACATATCTAATTGCATATTGTCATTGTAAATAAATGCATCTTTGCAAACCAAGGGCTTTCTGCTCTGTATTGATTGGAAATCCTTCACTTGTGTACATGGCAGATGCTCTATTAGGTATTGTATTGGAGCTTACCTTATTCTGGTTTGGCAGTACAGACCAAGTTACCATAACGTGGTTTGAAAATCCACCAAGGTCAGCTTTGAGTGGGCAGTGACTGACTGCCCTAATAGATTACATGTACAATATTGATATGCATACATCATATAGACAGTACATGGGGTAGTCTTTAAATCACTAAACACTGTTGACAGCCTAATTTAATTAAGATATTTACTGAGGATTGGAAAATGATTCGATCAGCCACCAAGAACTCAACAAGAATTACAGTCAACTCGTAACCAAACTGACTCGTACCCAAACAGAATTATAATCAAATTGTCGAGTAAAAAATGACTTTAATTATAATATTATGCCTGCCTTCAAACAGTGAGAAGAATTTATAAATTTGCCAATCTAGTTAATTGGCTTTTAAAGAAAAGATTGCATGTAAACAGAAATTGTCTATCAAATGTTGATATAGGGACCTCTTTGTGAAACTTATATAGGAGATGACATTATATTATCAAAAATTCTAAATTCATTTATCTCATAATTTTTTAATTATTGTAATTATATCAAAACCTAACCTTAACAGATTATCTTTTACATTTACAACCCAAGTATCATTGTTTACCACCGGACCAATGGATTTTTGGTCTGTTTGGGTACAAGTCGATTTGGGTACGACTTCACTTGACTCCCTCAACAAGAATGGCTTATTTCTTCTGGGAAAGGTATTTCTTTAGTGCCAGGCCCTAACACAAAGAGAACAACCTCGTAAAGCTTTCAAGAACACTGAAAAATATTGAGAACAGGGCAGACTTAACAGCATCAGTATTTTTAGAACTAAAGCAAGAGGTCAACCTTTACAAGGCTTTAATACATACTCATAACTACTACGAATAGGCAAGGAAATATTCTACATCAGTGCCCAATCTTCCACAGTTAAAATATGAACACAAAAAATCAATGCATTGCATTAAACTGAATGAGCTTGTCCGGGGGTTGGTATTTCTGTCTAAAATAATTCTATTTACATATTACATTTACCAGTATATGTAAACATTTTATCATAAGAAAAGTGAAGTTTATTGTTTGTATGTCAGACAATATTGTTTCATTTTTATTTTGTAAGTTCCTCTCACGATTAAGGTGATTACTTTCTCATTTGGTATTTTGGGGGCCCAAACTTTAATAAATAGCTAATAGCCATTGGTATTTCATACTTTTTCTTCCCATTAAATTGACAGAAAAGTCTATAAGAAAATCATGAGAGCAGAAAACTAGTAACAGGTACATGTAATGAAATGGTAGAAATACCCGGTACTTGATTTTCCAATCATATTCTATATTATACAAAAGGTACATGTATAATATGTTTTTTATGCAAACAATTGCATTTTTAATCCTTGGATACATTCAATTCATGCTATTTTACACATTGGCTATGTTTTTCAGGTCAAGAGTTTCATAATGAAATCTATACCTCCTGGTTTCTGATAACTGTAACAGCAATGTCCCAGGCTAGAGGCCTGCCACAGAGCAAGGAGGCTCTCCTCAAGTCCTACAACAAGAAACTGAAGGATGATATCCAGTCCATGCTGGTCAATTTTGAGGAGATCATCAAATTAGCCAGGGTAAGTGCTCCAGACTTTTAAGAAACTGAGGTTTTATTACACTTTCTTTTTTAAATTGAAAGAAATGTATTTTGTCCTTCAGATGGATGAAGATTCTCAGATCTCCAAGTACACACAGACAGAGGAAGACCAATATGAAATGCAAGTCCGAGCAGCAAATATTGTATGTATTAATATACATGTATTTGTAAAAACAGTAGTGCCTTTATACGGTATCAAATGTTTTTGATAGTTTGATGAATTTCAGGAATAAAAATTCTATACATATTTTTGTATTCACGTACAGATTGTATAACATCATTTCAAAACACTGGTAAATGCATAATTTCCATTATGAATTGGTTTTTTTGTCAAAGGTGAGAGCAGGAGAATCTCTGATGAAGTTTGTATCGGACCTCAAACAGTTCATGATCCTTAATGACTTCCCCTCCGTGAATGACTCAATCCTAAAGAACACCAAAAACTGCAAGTCCCAGCAGCAGGACCTGGACAACAAACTGACCTCGCTCAGAGACGAGATGGCCATGGACCTGTTTGAGCTTGAGGACGAGTATTACTCATCAGCCTACAAGTGATCGCAGGATGAGTACTACTCATCAGCCATTGAATATTAAAGTGACAGAACTCACTCAGGTTTCATGTAATCACTGTGTAGTGTGCATTTGGACTTTTTGAATCTTGTCATATTTCATTTACATTAAACATTTAAAGAAAAAATATTATAATGTTTTTTAGCTCACCTGAGCTGAAAGCTCAAGTGAGCTATTCTGATCACATTTTGTCTGTCGTCTGTCTGTCCGTCCGTCCGTCCGTCCGTCTGTCTGTCCGTCTGTAAACTTTTCATATTTTCAACATCTTCTCAAGAACCACTGGGCCAATTTCAACCAAACTTGGCACATAGCATCCTTAGCCTAAGGGGATTCAAAGTTGTGAAAATTAAGGACCAAGCCCTCTTACAAGGGGAGATAATTAGGAATTAATGAAAATTTTCGCGAATTTTTCAAAAATCTTCTTCTCAAGAACCATTTGGCCAGGAAAGCTGAAACTTGTGTGGAAGCATCCTCAGGTAGTGTAGATTCAAAGTTGTGAAAATCATGACCCCCGGGGGTAGGGTGGGGCCACAATGGGGGGTCGACTTTTTACATAGGAATATATAGAGTAAATCTTTAAAAATCTTCTTCTCAAGAACCATTTGGCCAGGAAAGCTGAAACTTGTATGGAAGCATCCTCAGGTAGTGTAGATTCAAAGTTGTGAAAATCATGACCCCCAGGGGTAGGGTGGGGCCACAATGGGGGGTCGACTTTTTACATAGGAATATATAGAGTAAATCTTTAAAAATCTTCTTCTCAAGAACCATTTGGCCAGGAAAGCTGAAACTTATGTGGAAGCATCCTCAGGTAGAGTAGATTCAAAGTTGTGAAAATCATGACCCCCTGGGGTAGGGTGGGGCCAAAATGGGGGGTCGACTTTTTACATAGGAATATATAGAGTAAATCTTTAAAAATCTTCTTCTCAAGAACCATTTGGCCAGGAATGCTGAAACTTGTATGGAAGCATCCTCAGGTAGTGTAGATTCAAAGTTGTGAAAATCATGACCCCCGGGGGTAGGGTGGGGCCAGAATGGGGGGTCGACTTTTTACATAGGAATATATATAGAGTAAATCTTTAAAAATCTTCTTCTCAAGAACCGTTAGGCCAGGAAAGCTGAAACTTGTATGGAAGCATCCTCAGGTAGTGTAGATTCAAAGTTGTGAAAATCATGACCCCCTGGGGTAGGGTGGGGCCACAATGGTGGGTCGACTTTTTACATAGGAATATATAGAGTAAATCTTTAAAAATCTTCTTCTCAAGAACTGTTAGGCCAGGAAAGCTGAAACTTATGTGGAAGCATCCTCAGGTAGAATAGATTCAAAGTTGTGAAAATCATGACCCTGGGGGTAAGGTGGGGCCAAAATGGGGGGGTCGACTTTTTACATAGGAATATATAGAGTAAATCTTTAAAAATCTTCTTCTCAAGAACGATTTGGCCAGGAAAGCTGAAACTTGTATGGAAGCATCCTCAGGTAATGTAGATTCAAAGTTATGAAAATTATGACCCCTGGGGTAGGGTGGGGCCAAAATGGGGGGTCGACTTTTTACATAGGAATATATAGAGTAAATCTTTAAAAATCTTCTTCTCAAAAATCATTTGGCCAGGAATGCTGAAACTTGTATGGAAGCATCCTCAGGTAGTGTAGATTCAAAGTTGTGAAAATCATGACCCCCGGGGGTAGGGTGGGGCTACAATGGGGGGTCGACTTTTTACATAGGAATATATAGAGTAAATCTTTAAAAATCTTCTTCTCAAGAACTGTATGGCCAGGAAAGCTGAAACTTATGTGGAAGCATCCTCAGGTAGTGTAGATTCAAAGTTGTGAAAATCATGACCCCCGGGGGTAGGGTGGGGCCACAATGGGGGGTCGACTTTTTACATAGGAATATATAGAGTAAATCTTTAAAAATCTTCTTCTCAAGAACTGTTAGGCCAGGAAAGCTTAAACTTATGTGGAAGCATCCTCAGGTAGAGTGGATTCAAAGTTGTGAAAATCATGACCCCCGGGGGTAAGGTGGGGCCAAAATGGGGGGTCGACTTTTTACATAGGAATATATAGAGTAAATCTTTAAAAATCTTCTTCTCAAGAACGATTTGGCCAGAAAAGCTGAAACTTGTATGGAAGCATTCTCAGGTAGTGTAGATTCAAAGTTGTGAAAATCATGACCCCCGGGCGTAGGGTGGGGCCACAATGGGGGGTCGACTTTTTACATAGGAATATATAGAGTAAATCTTTAAAAATCTTCTTCTCAAGAACCATTTGGCCAGGAAAGCTGAAACTTGTATGGAAGCATCCTCAGGTAGTGTAGATTCAAAGTTGTGAAAATCATAACCCCCGGGGGTAGGGTGGGGCCACAATGGGGGGTCGACTTTTTACATAGGAATATATAGAGTAAATCTTTAAAAATCTTCTTCTCAAGAACTGTTAGGCCAGGAAAGCTGAAACTTATGTGGAAGCATCCTCAGGTAGAGTAGATTCAAAGTTGTAAAAAAATCATGACCCCCTGGGGTAGGGTGGGGACAAAATGGGGGGGGGTCAACTTTTTACATAGGAATATATAGAGTAAATCTTTAAAAATCTTCTCAAGAACCATTTGGCCAGGAAAGCTGAAACTGATGTAAAAGCATCCTCAGGTAGTGTAGATTCAAAGTTATAAAAATCATGACCCCTGGGGGTAGGGTGTGGCCACCATGGAGGGTCGACTTTTTACATAGGAAAATATAGAGTAAATCTTTAAAAATCTTCTTCTCAAAAACCGTTAGGCCAGGAAAGCTGAAACTTATGTGGAAGCATCCTCAGGTAGTGTAGATTCAGAGTTGTGAAAATTATTACCCCTGGGGGTAGGGTGGGGCCACAATGGGGGATCGATTTTTTACATAGGAATATATAGAGTAAATCTTTAAAAATCTTCTCAAGAACCATTTGGCCAGGAAAGCTGAAACTGATGTAAAAGCATCCTCAGGTAGTGTAGATTCAAAGTTATGAAAATCATGACCCCCGGGGTTAGGATGGGGCTACAACGGAGGGTCGATTTTTTACATAGGAATATATAGAGTAAATCTTTAAAAATCTTCTTCTCAAGAACCATTTGGCCAGGAAAGCTGAAACTTATGTGGAAGCATCCTAGTGTATATTTAAAGTTGTGAAAATCATTTCCCCCAGGGGTAGAGTGGGGCCACAATTGGGGATCGAATTTCTATATAGAAATATATAGAGTAAATCTTTAAAAATCGTCTTCTCAGAAACTAATAAGTTAGGAAAGCTGAAACTTGTTTGGAGGCATCCTCAGGTAATGTAGATTCAAAGTTGTAAAAATCATGATTCCTGGGAGTAGAGTAGGGCCACAATGGGGTGGAATTTTTACATAGAAATATGAAGAGTAAATCTTTACAAATCTTCTTCTCAGAAACTAATCAGCCAGGTGATTATTTAATATTGTTTAGATTTTGGCTTCTGGATGATTCCTGGGCGATTGGGTCTCACAAGGGGTTCAGAGTTTGATGTAGGTTTATATCCCATTTATAAACAATTGTTTAGGATCTTTCTGAGAGCTGCAATGCTCAACATGTGATATTACTATAAAATCATCCTGTTAGAAAAGGGACTAATGATAATAAACATAAGGATATCCAGTGGAAAAAAATTGATTTTTATTTATACAGGATCTACCGGTACATGTATTATACTACATTGTCCAGATAGTTTTTATTATGACTCCATTAAGCTGATTTTATCATACCTATTGTTCCTCAGGTGAGCGATGTGGCCCATGGGCCTCTTGTTGTCATTGTTATGCAGAGTTGTGGTGCTTTATTGTGACTGACTTCTTGGTTGGGCATTATTACTTACTGAGCTATTGGTAACTATATGACTTTTTGAGTCGCTTGTTATATTGATCTTGGTTTTAGAGTCAACATGCAAGTTAATTTAAAGTCACATTTTTAAATGTCAAACAATTGATAATTTTTTCATTTATACAAAACTAATGGAAATTGTATACAGCTTTAATTATATCAATTAACTCATATTAATTACTACGAATTAAAGTACTACATGTGGTATTCTGCATTTCTTGCCCCCAAATATAAAGTTCTATTTAGAGCTTTAAAAGTAAGATTTAATATAGTTGCAATCATATTGAAAATAAATATCACCCCAGTGACATCATTATGTAGAAATGACGTGAAGATTGGGTTATTTTTGATAAATTAATGTTTTAAAATATGGGTGCATGTTTTCCGACGGTTTTTCGACTGGGAAACGATATTTAGCTATGATGTATATAATTATATGGACAAAAACATATGTAAATATCGTACTTGAGCAGACCTGCGCTCTATACTTCCAAAGGCAAAATATGAAAGAAAAAATGTAAATATTTTCATTTGTTTGCAAAATTGCGGGAATTAGCCCAATTTGGTGATGTCATAGATGAACAGCTATTGGACAATGATGAGTAATATCAAAATTAATATGATAGACATCCTGTGTATAATGTTTCATGAAGAATTGATTTTGATGCGATTCTATTTTAAAATTTGTTAAAATGGGGGGTGGAATATTTGACCATATATCAAATGTAGCCCTTAATTTCCTCAGATCCTGTTCTCATATGTACAAACATAAACTGTTGTGTAACTTCAGGTCTTACATACACATCTTAAATACCAGTATACTGCTCTGAACTCCATCTACAATATTTATTTTTACAAAGGTAATAAATTATAAAGAGAGAAATCACACACATTCATGTATATGCACTCATTTTATTGTAAATGATCATGTTTATCCAATCCGTACTAATACACAGTGTTGTGTAATTCTTGTTTACATCAATCAGACTTATCAGGTAATTTATCTTGAACAAGATTAATGAATATAAAATGAGAGAAAAAAAGAGTAAGTAGAGATGACAGATCTTTGAAAGCTATTCAAACTGACAAATAATACAATGAGGCATTTTATGTACAGTGTATAGTTGATAAAATAAATTTCATTCATTGCTGCCAATATCCAAAAACTGGATGAAGTGTTAAGATACAATGATACCTTGCACTAATTTCAAAACAGCAAGAGTTTGCACTAATTAAATCAGATACTAAATTGATGATTTTGAATATACAAGTATACATGATTTAGGGCTTTCAATATTAAATTTGGAGTGAAGAGGTGAATTATACTCATTTAAAGAATTATTTCCATTAATTAATTTTGCCAATTATGAAATTTTTATGATTCTGATAAATAAATCAATGAAAAAAAAACCACCTCCTGCCTCTTATTAAAAGCCCTGTCATGATAACATTTCATACTTTCCGGTTCAATAATGATTGTGACCTAGATTTTAAGCAAAATTGGTTTACGAAATAATGTAGCACTATATACATATATTTTAAAACAATTACCCGGTGTTATTGATCTTCGCCATTCAAACAAAACTGGCCATTTAGTTATCCTACAAATAGTACCAAAAGTACCAAAATATAATAAATTTTTTACAGTATACAATTTTTTCTAATAGACTTCATGGTACATCGGATTTCATTCCACATAAATTACACTGCATGATACCAATGATGTAAAGATCCCTGAGCATGGTGTCTTTGCTCTCAGTAAAAATGACTCGATTACCAATAATGCTGCATTTTGGGGCAGTGTAATCTGTACGCATACTGAAATATATTTTACATGTATAACATATTCCCTCCCACAGTTTAAACAATTTTTCAACAAAAACTAGTAATTATCTCCCATACCCTGCTTGAATCACACCATGACACAACCGTCATCCCTTTTGTTGTACACAAAAAGTAAATAATAATATACTACAGAGAACTGGTTAGGGTCATTGGTTTTCATAAGATAAAGCTTGAGTCACTTTTTTAAATTACATGTACATGTAATAGTCTTCTTAAATCTGACCCTTAAAAAACTGCTGTAGACAAAATCAACCACCCATAATTACCCTTTCATAACATGCATCATAAAAGTTTTTGAAAAAGTCTACTAGTACACCATAAAACTGAAGTATATTACACCCTTGAATTTCACAATGTTTTTCAAAACCCTTAAAAAATACATGCTTCTACTATTTTCATTCTGAAATATTTTTTAACTATTAAAGTTAGCTGTTTAAATGAAAAGAAATGCTGTTCTCAATTTACAAAATATTGCTTAATTAGTTCAATATCAGTCTACCGTGGTAGTGGTAGATACCAGTAACTAAACCAATGCTGCCAAATTGATAATATATGACATGAAAGTTTATATGTACTCTTCTCTCATCATCCATCTACAGTAATAACACAACCATAACACAGCCCAAAACACATTCTGTTCACATTCTAATACATGTACCTCGCTATCACAGCCTTTAGACTTGGATTTACACACATACACACACACATAACATATAACATACACACTCACAATTGACGTGGATTACACAGTAACATGTAGACCAGACAAATACAATTATTAAAACTTATATGTACAAAATCTAAATTCAAATATCTAAAAGTTCATTAAAATATAGATTCACCTCTCCTCTTATTAAAAGATCTTCAGACTCGCTTACTTCATTTACACAATATGAAGTAAGACTAAAATATTGTAGAAACACATATAATAAAAATTCATTGAATGTGGAAAATGTTTTAAAATATAAATTTAAAATAATTAAAAATCTTTTTTCAACAAAATTACTTTTTAAAAAAAAATTAGCACTTTTATTCTCTGGAGACATAACACTCGGTCCAAACATTTATTGCAAGCTGCCCAAACTTAGATTGTTATGATTTCAACAATCTAGTTTTGTTAAGTCACTCTTAAAACACTGAATTCATGATGGATTACAGAGTAGAAACTAATTCAAACTGCAACAAAGTAACATATCCATACTGCACCAAACTAACTTCACTTTCCACATAGCAAAGGGGAAAAGGTCCTAATAAGGTACATGTACAATAAAACATTAAAAGCCGCCCAAAATAAAGATCAAAACATGTTAATCATGAATAGCATATTTAACCAGTAAATGGTTAACAAAGAGTTAAAATTCATTTATAGCACTTACTAAGTTAAAGTTATTATTGCTTTCTTAACTCTGAAAATTTAGATGCATAATATGTACATGGATCAAAAAAAACTTTACAATAAGACTACCAGCACAAGTAGTTGCTGCCAACACTCTCTCCAATAGGA
The DNA here is from genome assembly GCA_020458035.1 of Magallana ariakensis. Lineage (NCBI taxonomy): Eukaryota > Metazoa > Mollusca > Bivalvia > Ostreida > Ostreidae > Magallana > Magallana ariakensis. Next base: position 21,073,587 of record CM035815.1, on the reverse strand, counting down.
GCTTTGTGTTCTAGAGTCTCCACTCATGCGAAGTACATTTTAATGGTATCCTGAATGGGTTTTCTACACATGGGACATATTTCCTCAGGGAGGTTTTCTGCACAGCCCACACATGATATGAGGTGCTTACAGGGATAGAAGGACACCTGTACCTCCCTATCATGACAGATCTTACACAGTGAGCGCTTAGACTGGGCGGACAGACGACGGTTCTCCTCCTCCAGCTCTTGCAGGCGTTTTTGTAACACACCTTCAGGGTTCTGCTCCAGCTCTCTTAACCTTTGTCTTTCTTGGTGCAGCAGTTGTCTCTCCTGTTGGATGATTCGATCCTTCTGCTGTATGGTTTGATCCTTCTGCTGTATGGTTTGATCCTTCTGCTGTATGGTTTGATCCTTCTGCTGTATGGTTTGTGTTATATTCTGGGTTCATTCAAATAACAACAAATGTGCGAGCCATGCTGTTTATTACCGTCACGTCACAACCCAATATCATTAGATCGTACATAGAATGTTTCATACATTTTCATAATACAGATTATCCTACATCTCCCTTTTTTCAAGATATTACAAAATCAAAAAACAGTTACTTTACAAAGCGGGGAATACTATCGACATTCGTATTAAACAAACATAGTCGCTTTTCAACTAACAAACAATTCTATGACTAGAAATTACTGACTAGAAACTTTCAAAAAACAATACCACATAAAATTTATCTAATTCAAAGCATGCATTAACCAACACTAAAGCAGTTATAAAAATAAACAAATCATAAGTCCAGTCTCTGAACCGGCTTGGACACTCTACCAGATCTGGTGATGCGCGAACTCTTTTGATCGGCGCGCACATGTTGGTCATTTACATCATTTGTCGCACTTTGATTTTGGCTTGTACACAACAACTTTTCACAACACACATTTTCACACAGAGGATTTTTAACACTCTGCATGTTGTTATCTTGATCGAATGTATCACTCGCAAATACTTCATCCTTTAACATATTGGCTGGTTCCAAGTGTCGTCGATTCCTACGAATTGCTCCGTTGTCCGTTTCGATTATGTACGAACGGTCGCTTTGTTGTGTCTTGTCTATGACCGTCCCAGTTGTTCCTCCTCCTTCTCCCTTCACCCAAACTGTTTCTCCGGCATTTAACTGAGATAACGGTCTCGCTCTCCTTGCTTTGTCGAAGTTGAATTTTTGGTTCTGACGATATTGTTCTTCTACTTGACGTACTCTTTCCAAGTCTGGCCATTTTGGGTAGTAATTTCTTGGGTTTTCTGGCAAAGTCGTCCGAAGTTTTCTCCCCATTAAGAGTTCAGCTGGGCTGCTTCCATTCTTTAATGGCGTTGCTCTGTATGCCAGTAATGCGAGATATGGGTCAGTTGCATTTCTTATTAAACGTTTAACAGTCTGTACTGCACGTTCAGCTTCGCCGTTTCCTTGTGGATAGTGAGGGCTACTAGTTTGATGTCGAAATCCATAATCCTTAGAGAAGGTCTGAAAGACTGAGCTAGAATACTGTGGTCCATTATCCGACACCAGAGTATCCGGTATACCATGTCTGGCGAAAATTGATTTCAGATGATTTACAATTGACTGTGAAGTAGTGTCTTTCAACTTCGCTATTTCGAAGTAGCGAGAAAAATAGTCAACGACAAGTAAGTAGTTGTCCTTTTTCAGGTGGAATAGGTCTGTTCCTAACATTTTCCATGGTCTGTCTGGGAATTTAGTTGGTCGTAAAGGTTCAGCTTGATCATGTCTGTTTTTCACACATACCGGACAGCTTTTCACTAGGTCCTCCGTCTCACGATTTATTCCTGGCCACCAAATTGAACTTCTGACTCGTTCCCGACATTTCAGTATCCCTTGATGTCCTTCATGGATTCTTTGCAACATTTCGGCTCTCAGAACTGTCGGAATTACAAGTCGATTTCCTCTCATGAGTAAACCTTGACAAAGAGATAGTTCCTCTCTTATCTGCCAAAAAGGACGAGTGACCACATCGATTGATGGATGCTCATAACCAGGCCATCCCTCCTCACAGTACTTCATGATAATTCTCAGAACACTGTCCTCATGCAGTTTTCTTCGAATTTCTTCTAAGAGTAACTCACTTGCTGGAAGAGTTTCTATGATGCTGTCCACATACGCTTCTACCGCTGTCTGCAACTCCTCCTCTTCTCTTGCAATTTCCCGCTGCGGTGATCTAGAGAGTGCATCAGCTGTGTACAGTGATTTACCGGGGACATGACATATTTTATACTCATATCTCATGAGTCGCATGCGGAAACGTTGAACTCTAGGTGGTAAATCACAAATAGCTTTTGATCCTAATAGTGCTACGAGAGGTTTGTGGTCGGTCTCTATGTTGAATTTCATGCAGGCTCTGACATTTTCGAGCAAAGTGTCCGGTTTGATTGCATTTGTGACATTTCTGGTTTCTAGCTGGACATTCATCCCTTCCGTAAGCATGAGAATAACCACATCTGTGACATGATGATGATGCACCTTTGTTATTGTGTCCGCCAAATGGTTTTCTAGATTCGATTTTGGATTTTGGAGCATTTTGGAAATGTTTCTTTCTAACTGTTGGTTTCTTAAAATTACTCACAGTATCTACACTTGATGTTTCTCCTGAGAAGGAGCTAAGTTCATTGCGCACAATAGCTTGTTGTTTCTGGACAGCTTCTCTCTGACGTGCTTGATTAATGGCTTCTTCGAGTTTAAGTCGCGGATTTAGTTGAAGTTTTTCCGAGAGTTTACTGTCTCTTATGCCTACGACTATTCTGTCTCGAATCATCTCGTCTTTTAATTGTCCATACTCACAGTGTTCAACCAATGTATACAGCGCTGTTATAAAACTGTCTGCAGACTCACCCTCTTGTTGTTTTCTCTGATTAAATTTGGCTCTTTCAAAGATGACATTTCTGCGCGATACAAAATGTTCCTGGAATTTGCCACTGACCGTATCGTATTTCTTTGCATCCTCTTCTCCCAAACCAAATGAATGAAAAATGTCCTCAGCTTCATTACCCATTGCGTAAACAAGTGTGTTAACCTGAACTGTCTCCTCTTTCTTAATTAAGCCTGAAACTATTCTAAACCTTTCAAATCGTTTAATCCATTTCGGCCACTCCTCGGGTTTTGTAAAAGTGAAATTTTCTGGCGGTTGAACCTGGTACGACGCCATCTTCAAAGAGTCTGTACCGGCGCGAAAACACTAGACAATGTCCGTAAATACTGGATGTATAGTCTGTAGTTGTGCACGCGAACTATGCACTTAATCCGTAAAACTTCTGACACTTCCCACCAGAAAAATAGATTTACATCCCGCTTCTGACACCATGTTATATTCTGGGTTCATTCAAATAACAACAAATGTGCGAGCCATGCTGTTTATTACCGTCACGTCACAACCCAATATCATTAGATCGTACATAGAATGTTTCATACATTTTCATAATACAGATTATCCTACAGTTTGCTGGTTCTGCTGTATGGTTTGATCCTTCTGTAGGAGTGCCCTCTCCTTCTGCTGCAGTCTCTGTCTGAGTGACATGACCTTTTGTTCGGACTCCACCACCACCTGTGTGGTCTCCTTCACCACCCTCTGAGTCCTCTCCAGAGCCTGATTGGTCTCCTTCACTTCTCTCTCCAGTTGAACTACAAAAAATATTTTGTCAAAATGTCATATTACAGTAACTTTTCATCTAGCATATTTTATTTAAATTGATTTAATTAACTTGGTTGTATTATATATAATTTTGCTGTCATATAATTTTGCTGTCATTTACCAATAGATTTTAATCATTTATACCAATAAAGGTACATAAATTAACGATAACAATAAAGAAAATAAAACTGTTATTTACCTATACCTTTCATGTCATGGTGAATTTCAGCAAATTCCTCAGGAGAAGGTAAGAAACCTGGAAAAAAGTTTTAAAATACAAGAATGTGTATAAAAGAAAAAACATGGAAAAAGATAGCACACAATAAATATGTATATTATATTTATTTTATTTCATATTATCTGTTTCTAATAGAGGTATAATACATTTTTTCTATCTATATTAACTAATGTTTTGGGCTGCATTTTGTCATATTTTTTTTTTCATGAAGGGAAGTAACTCTATTTGCAATCACCATTCAATTTAATTTTACTCTGAATTCAGAATATATTCCATAAAGTGAAATTTACATATTTTTTTTAAAAATACAATATAACTTAACAAGACACTAGTTTCAATCAGTTTAATATTAAGCAGGTAAATGACACTTACCACTACTTTCTAGACATTTTCCCACCACTCTCTCGAAATCTTCAAAAGGATAATTATTTTCCTCCACCACAATGTGGTGCAGCTCCTCGTTAGAATATTCCTGGGGGAAACCGGAGTCATCCAGCCGTGAACTCATACTGTCGATGTGGTCCACTGCACTCATCAGCTTGTTTGAGTCTCTGTGAGCCACTATCCCTGGTAAGCAAAGAATATCAATATGAAAGTGCTACAGCAGAAGCATGGAACAGAATGCAACAGCTATTCTGTTCAGTGTCTGTGACAGAGTCTGAATAATAAGTACTGTATATTTTACATATTCATTAAATGCTTGTAAACAGTTGTAACAAGACATGGAGATTTCATTTCAAAGAATATGCTAGATCTTTGAAAGTCTTCGGAAGTTAAGGTCTAGTAAATATGTTTCAAAAAAAGTAACAATATTTTTTATTGGTTTTTGAATAGCAACCTTGATTGCATGATGTCCCGACCATGTTAATGATAGCCTAAGAATGTATTTGCAGTGTTTAACAATGGCTTAGGTTGTACATCTATAGTTTGAATCACACATATAAAATAGGTATAAGTAGTACACTGTATAATTAGTCACAGTACTCTCTTCACACATTTTTTTTTTTAGATAACAAGATTTATTCTGTAATTTTGCAAATCTGAAAAATAGCATATTACGGTATGTGTACATAAATCTGACTAATAAGCTGTATGACTACCTGCACTAGATATGACTTACCTCCCATGCGCGTGTTGAGGTATCTTATTGCGGTAGCCAGTTTCTCCTCAGATACCTCCTCCAAATCAAAATGAGATCTAAATGCCAAAACATAGGGCTTCTTCATCTCCTCCTCTATGTTCACCTCAGACTGAGGCACTGAGGAGGTGGGCAGAGACAGGGGGTACTGAGGTACCCTGGCCCCACAGCAGGTGGAGGCACTTATCCCCTGGTCTTTGAGTGTAACTGGGGACCCTCCTACTGACTTTTCTGAGGTGTTATGTGACTTAGTTTTACTCTGGAGCCAAAACGAGAGTAAAACTACTAAAGAAGCTCCAGCAATCCGGCAGTTTTCCATGTTGATGGCAAAGTTTTTCAAGGAGTTGGTGTACATCATTGACAGGGCTAAACCAAACAAACATAGGTACACATCCTGTCTAATGTTTCGATCTCTCCATCTAGGGAGATGACTCTGTAGAAGTTTTAGCACTGATGTCTCAAGGAAGCTGTGATTCCAGTCAATGAGAATCACCGCCAGAGAGGAGGACATGAAGATGGACTCTACCAACAGGGGGAAGACCGATGTCAGGTGACTCAGGTCAGAAGTCATCTGTAAGCAGAGAAATAGGTGAGTAACTTGATAGTCCATCACATTTGTACTATATTCAGTGTTTTTTACATTTAGTTCATTGTAGAGTTACCTAAATAGTAGAATCAAAAATGATACTCAGTCTAATATAGACCCTTTAATTGATAACAGCTTTTAAAATGGACCTTAAAAATGAACAACATAAGTATACTTTACTTAGTAGTTTACTTTCTATGGATTAAGGGTCAAGTTTATTCAATACCCTTTACTTAGAAATATGGAATCATAGATATTCATAAATCATAAGTCTCTAAATAAAAAAAGAAAAAAACTCAGTTAACAATATTTCAAATGTCCATATCACTATTTAGGAGAGGATCAATTGATTTTAAAAGTATGTCAAGTTTAATCCAGGTATATTTCCTGAAAAGTCTATCAGGTTTTGAAACTTTTTAAATTTGACAATACAAATTAAGAAATATATTCTTAAATAATCAAAGTTAATAAGTGTATAAATTATCTTTGTTATAATAAGTATCGGTAAATTGATGAAACACTCTTTTCCATAAATACTTCTCATTACTTAAGTTTTGCTTAAATATGATATAATGTTACATTAATTAGTTATAAAGTAGTAAAAAATTGTTTTTTTTCTGATATTTTGTTTTACTATTAATTTATAATAGGGAATGGGGTTATGAATATTGGTAGAATATAGAAACAAAAAGATTAAATAATTGAATTAAATATCTACAGTACAATATGAGTACATATACATTCAATTGTAATTTTCATATCAATACATCATAAGAAAAAGAGGAAATTCTATCATGGTTCAAAAGAAAAAGTTGACATATATTTTCCTTAAACATCTGATAGAACTAATATAAAATATATCCTATATATTTTCGTGACTTTATCTAAAGTCTAATACATTTATTTCAATTTGTCTTCGTGATTCAGGGGCTAAACAATATTTTTTCTAATGGTAGCAATATTCTGAGTAAAAAAGAATATATTTCCTATGTCTCACAACACATGTATGATTTTCCTAATAGATAGTATTATATTGATTGCTATTAAAATCATTAACATGTTTTAAGGGCTAAATACAATTGTTTAGTAAAATATAGAATACGCACTCGAATTTCCTCGAGTGCTCCTATTTTACATAAAATAGGTTCAAAAATCATCGTTTCCCCCACAATAATAATGCTTTTGAGATAACCAATAACGGTGATTTTAATTTTTGATATCTGATGCATGTAATACTCCTTTATAAACCTATAAATCCCAAGCATCTCGAAAGAAAATTAGTTGTAAGTTGACCGGGTATTAAACAAACGAATAATGGATATGCACAAAACGATGCACTTATTGTATGGTTTAAATGCTATTCTTGTGTAGTTTACCTTTTTTGGAGTTAAAAATCCGTCACAAACTTGCAAAATAAAACAAATTCCGATTAATTTTCCCTCGAGATGAAGCAGGCTATTTATAAACAAACAAAATGGCGACTTTCCGTTCTCGCTGTAAAACGTCAGAGAAAAATCCGCGAAAATATGAACTGTCAAATTGTCAAACACGTGTTGTTGATCACGTTAAAGGTATATGTGGCGTATTTCGAGTAAATTTTTTGACATCAGTTTGAGTAAAAATATACATCATACTTCTTATAATTAGACGTTTCACAAACTCTAGGCCCATAAAACATGTTCTGTCTTTAGTTATTTGTCTCTAAACTTTGCTACACGTCTGATGAATATTAATATAATCCGCCATTTATAACGCCACTGCGCATGAGTGCGGGAAAACCTAGCATGGAAGAAGAGTTTGTTTACAAATTAGAATCACGTTTTTCATGTCTTAAATTAAATAAGTCCTATATCAGATGATACTCGAAACATTATTATTCCGATATTCATTAATGTAGAACGATATAAATTGTTTATTATAAGTGTAATAAAGACGAAGCACGATTTTAGCATCATCGATACGGTAAACGGAGTAAATACCCCTCTCCATGAGGATGCATGTACTGAGAGTGTTTATTTATTCGTTATTAAAAAATTCCTCTAAACGAAAATCCACTTGTGGTTTAAAACTTATAAAGTAAAGACACGGGACACATGGAGCACGAACCTGACTAGCAAAACCCCTACAACTTCATCATGGAAACTTAAGTTTAATTCGGCTTTAATTCCTGTTCCATCAATCTACATGGTCTCCGATGACAATCTTCCCTTTGTTCATATCCTTGTCAGTCTGTCTCTTTTTTCTTTCATTGCCAAATCTGTCAAACTTAACGGTATAAATAATACATAGGGGATATGATTTTTTTTTCAAAATGTTTGTTTTAAGTAATTTTGTGGAATGATTGTATACATTAGATTATAAATATGTCATATAAAGATAATTTAAAGGAAAAAATGAGTAAAGTCCCGGGGGGTATAGATACCTGGGGGGGTGGAGGGGGGGGGGTCGGTCCTGTCCTCAAGCACCTGTGGATATAGCGCGGCCAAATGTCACCCTCTAGTCACAGCTAGGTGCTAATAATTGTTTCTGACTGTTTAACCATTTCAGGATATGATTATTTATAAAACTTTGCCAAGATCGTGGATGCATGTGTGTGTTTTGCCAAGAGTGTGGCATCAAAGTCTGGTGTCTAAAGGTAGTTCATTCTGCAGCTTAATTGTAGAAACTTTCTGGCTTTAGGAATGGCAAAGGTAATGTGATAGTGGGTTGTCCCAAAGATAAACAAGTCCACTTAAGGGTTCTTCATTTATTCAGATATAGGGATTAAAGGATTAAACCCTGTAATACAATTAATAGATGTCAGCATAAAAATGATCAATGTATACAATGAGTTTCAGTATAAAAATACAATCATATTCAAATATATAATCAAGAAATACATTACTGCTCAAACTATTTGTAAAGAAGGATAACTCTGGTTATAATGCATCATCCTTTCAGTGTCAATAAGAGTTACTGCCCTTGAACACAATTTACAAACATAGGTAATCACAGATTACAAAAGACGAGGCATCAACTTTATGAGGCATCACCTTTATAAAACCACCTTTATCATATTATATGAAAATCATAGTTAATGATCTTGGATATTCATGGATACTGTTTTGACACAATATCGTATATCATATGTAAAAAAATTGTATGATAATCATAATTATGTTCATTTCATACAATATTATAAGATACAATGTTTATCAATACAATAATATAAAATATGATATTGCATCCAATGATACCTACAATATATAACATTTAATACAATATAATACTGTAATAAATATTGATGCAATATCATATTGTAACATATAATATGACATCGTGTTATACATTATTGTATTTAATCACATAATGTATATATCATAATACCGAATATAAATACAATATAGCATTATTTGATACTATATCATATCACATAATACATCACAATATTGTAACATATGATATTATATTGTATAATATAGTATAATATTGTATTGTATGATATTGTATCATATTTGATACACAATATTGTATCATATGATACAATATAATTTGATAAAACATTGTATCATATCATATTATACAATATCATCTGATATAGTAATATATTATATAATACAATATTATACAATATCATTTTATACAGTATCATATCATATGATACAATATCATATTATATAACATCTTATAATATCATATAATACAATTTCATGTATTATATAACAATATATTATATAAACCAAAATCATATTATACAATATTATATCGTATACTTATAGAAAATATACCCTTTTCCGCCCTGTGCGATATAAACAGAAAATTTGCCTACCCGTGTGATATAAACCCTAGGGGTGTGATATAAGATTTATATCACACCCCTCTCCGGCAATCTTCGGATGTTATATCACACACCTTTCCGTTAATCATCGGCTATTATGACGTAGAGTTCGGTATGCGTCGTTCAATTCCGATCTCCGAGTATGACGTCAAATAATTACGTCGACGTCAACTCGGTATTCAAACAGCTGGCGCAAAAAATTCAGGGAAGTTTATTAAAGATGGCATATATGGACACGGAGCGTTTTGTTAACAATAGATATTCATCAAATGATGCTTTTTATTGTTTCTTTGATATTTTCTATAAGTATATGATATAAAAATCATAACATGACAATTTTTATATCGCATCCTATATTAGCCCTCGGTCGCTGTATATCAGCCCTCGAGCCTGACGGCTCTCGGGCTGATATACAGCGACCACGAGCTAATATAGGATGCGATATAAAAATTGCCATGTAATAATCTATATAAATTATACAATATCATATTCTACAATATTGTATAATAATATACAATACTATACATAACAATATCATAATAAAATATCATCTAATAATGTACAAAAAAATTGATACAATATCATAACGTATCATATAACTTTTTACTATATAATGTATGATATTACATTGTATCATTTAAAACCATTGCATTGTGTATCATATCATAGAATACTATATCATAGGAATCATGTTATATCATTTAACAACAAACACATCTATCAAGCAGGTCTAAGTGAGGTAGAAGAATTTTTAGCATCCTTGATAATGGAGATCAGGCTCTGCATCTGAAGCTACCTCTGCAATTCATTTATATTATAGTTAAATCAATTATTCAAGCTATTATCTATAAAACATGTAGCCTGTCCAAAAAAACTAAACCTCATCCAGCATCCGAAACCTATGGCTCAGATTCAGCATTCAAGCCTGTCAGATGCATCAGTATCATGAGACGCATCATCCATGCAAGTTTGGTGATGTAAGGACCAGTAATAACTAAGATATAATCATCAGAGGGCACCTGCTCTAAAAACTTTAACCAGCTCTTAAAACCTTAACCTCATCCAGCATCCGAAACCTATGGCTCAGATTCAGCATTCATGCCTGTCAGGTGTATCAGTATCGTAAGACGCACCATCCATGCAAGTTTGGTGAAGTTAGGACCAGTAATAACTAAGATATATTTTTTAGCATCCTCGATAATGGAGATCAGGCTCTGCTCTGAAGCTACCTCTGCCATTCATTTATATTATAGTTAGATCATATATGCAAGTTTGAAATAGTGCTATTACCTACATGTATTAAACATGTGATTTAACCTCATCTAGCATCCGAAACCTATGGGTCAGATTCAGCATTCAAGTCTGTCAGGTGCATCAGTATAATAAGATGTATCATCCATGCAAGTTTGGTGAAGTTAGGACCAGTAATAACTATGTTATAACCATCAGAGCGCACCTGTTTCAAAAACTTTAACCAGCTCTAAAAACCTTAACCTCATCCAGCATCCGAAATCTTTGGCTCAGATTCAGCATTCAAGCCTGTCAGGTGCATCAGTATCATAAGACGCGCCATCCATGGAAGTTTGGTAAAGTTAGGACCAGTAATAACTAAGATATGATCATCAGAGGGCACCTGCTCCAAAAACTTTAACCAGCTCTTAAAACCTTAACCTCATCCAGCATCCGAAACCTATGGCTCAGATTCAGCATTCAAGCCTGTCAGGTGCATCAGTATCATAAGACGCACCAGCTATGCAAGTTTGGTGAAGCTGGGACCAGTAGTAACTTAGAAATGCCTATCAAACAGCACCTACAACAAAAACTTTAACCTGCTCGAAAAACCTTAACTTCATCCAGCATCCGAAACCTTTGGCTCAGATTCAGCATTCAAGCCTTTCAGGTGCAACAGTATCATAAGACACACCATCCATGCAAGTTTGGTGAAGTTAGGACCAGTAGTAACTAAGATATAATCATCAGAGGGCACCTGCTCCTAAAACTTTAACCAGCTCTAAAAACCTTAACCTCATCCAGCATCCGAAAACTATGGCTCAGATTCAGCATTCAAGCCTGTCAGGTGCATCAGTATCATAAGATGCACCATCTATGCAAGTTTGGTGAAGTTATGACCAGTAGTAACTTAGAAATGGCTATCAAAGGGCACCTGCAACAAAAACTTTCACCTGCTCCAAAAACCTTAGCCTCCTCCAGCATCTGAAATTCATGGCCCAGATTCAGCATCCAAGTCTCTCTAGTCCATTAGTATGTACAGATGCATCATTCATGCAAGTTTGGTAAAGATAGGACAAGTAATAAGTTAGATACAGGACCTGCAACAAAAACTTTAACCAGGTCCGACGCCGACGCCGACGCCGAGGGTATAGCATAAGCTCCCCCCGACTTCGTCTTGGTGAGCTAAAAATATAGGAATATGCTCTATATCATTATCAATATAATATTTAATTAAATAAAAACATAAACTTTCAATATAGCTCCTTTGTAGATTACATTATTTCAAGATACATACTATAATAAATATAAAATATAACTTTGTAACGATCACCTGTTTGTGGAACAAGGTTTCACACAATCACATGCTTATATAGCTGCTGATGAATATTCTGATTATGGTACTCTCTAACTACAAGTATTAAATAGGATAACAATAACTAGCCTTTCACTTAAATTAGAAATAAAATATTATAGCTTAGATATCAAGACTATGAATTACTGAGATACTTTATATAATATATTCTTTAATAAATAAGATATTATAACCTAAAAACTAGAATTAGCCAAAGTAACAATTAACAGAAAATATTATTATTATTCATTAAATCATTTATCAAAGTTCAAGAATACCAAAAAATAGAACACTTACTATAAATGACTTCTTCCAAAGTGTTGGTCAAATAAATAAATATGCTAAAATATGCTATGAAGAAAACAGGTCTTTCTCAGATGAAGCCTAGCCTTGGTCTGTCACAAAGGCTACTCAGTTAAAGCGGGAAAAATGATAAAAACATTCTATTGGCTATAGTAAACCACCTGATTATGTGCACATGTATCAAAGTGACCATACAGGTGAAATGGCTTAAGGCTAAAAAATATCAGAAGCCACTAGAATAGATAATTAAATAATAATTACTTGATAGGTGTATAAAAGACAGGGAGTTATTGGGCCTGTTTCTAAATATGTACATGTAAAATATTAATGAAATGTAGGATGAAGATGATAATGTTGATGAAATATGAATAATGCATGAATTTAATTATTATCATAAAATGCACCCTATTACAGTAAGACCATCATGGTTTCTTAAGGAATAAGTGATTTCAGGTGGAATGCAGGGTTCTAAAAGATTTAGTAAGTAATCTGGTCCCATACCATTAACCATCTTATAAAACAAGATTAATTTATGGTCTTTCTTTCTTTCTGACAACTTATCCCACCCTAGTTTATAATACAAAGATCGATCTAGAGGAGTTAATTCTTAGACCTGTAATAATCCTAGCAGCTGTAATTTGAACATCATCCAATAAAGTTGATTCCCATTCATTACAATTGTCCTAGATTTTATCACCATATTGTAATACTGGTCTTATAAAAGACATATATTTTTATCAATTCAACAAAGATAGTGTTTAAGCATACGCAGTATATTTGATCGACTGCAAGCCTTTTCATATATACCTTGAGCATGTAGTTTCCAACAGGACCGTTATTCGCAAGTTTAATACTAGTAATAGGATGAGGAGTAATTTTTCCTGGAGAAGGTTAGGTTTATAGTTTTCTTAGGATTAAAATCAACCATTCATTGTTTGGACCACTTATTTAACTTGTCAAGGTCCCTTGTTAGAGACTCAACAATATCCTGATCTACAATAACATAGAGAGATACATCATCAGCAAAGAGGCGAATATTATTTGTCAAGTCAGAGGAAATATCATTAATATATAATAAAATTAGAAGGTTAACTCAATGTAAGCTAGATGGTTTTTAACTCATTGTGCAATGGGACACTTGAGAGAAATAAAGTCAGAGTCTTAGAAGTACTCAATAACCTCACACCAAGCAAATGCGCTCATATAACACAATGCTGTAACACTGAACCCAAGAGTATACCGTGTTACTTGTTTTTTTTTCGTCTGTGGATGATTTATATGGATAATAATATAATTAATTTATATGTTTTTTGCGATTAATTTTACCTTTTACATTGCTGCCTCTTGTAAATAAAGCCGAATTAATTAAGTTGACTCGACTCACCCATATGTATTATTTAGCGGATAACTGATTTTTAAAACAGAACTATTTATACATGCATTTATATTATAAAGTTCTTGATTATTTTATAGATTTTTTTTCTACGAGTGACATGCATTGCGTAGATTTTACCCATATATATATATAGAATATGAACAAATGTCGATTGTCATTTTTCCTGACCCTCACTGACGATTATAATTATTCTAGGTATTCATCATATCGAGCATTACCAGTAATCGAGACCACATTTTTAAACTTCAAATATCTTGTTTGTAGCCAAATCAATTGTTAGTATCTCTGATATCCCCAAAATACATGCAAAATACCATTTTAACTTATTTCTTATACCGATTATTTAAATGTCAAATAACAAGGTATGAAAACGATAATTTGTATGGACCCATTAAAATAAATTAATATATAGACACCCATCAAAATGTAGAGTTATCTCTCTTTGCTCAACCAAATGCATTTCGTATGAAATCGTCAATTATATATATTTATATAATTAGATATCAGTAAAGTGTCACAATATATTTGGATGATATCTATGTAAAAACGTGTGAAAGCTCCTGTAAATATAAACATTTAATTTTCGTTACCTGTAAATGTTCAAGTGTCAAGACAAATCTACTGCTAAAGTACATACTGCTATCAGTCCTTTAAATTAAATCTTTCTCGGAAATCAACGGTTCTGAGACAAAAAGAAAACAAAAAAATCTCAGACCAGAAAAATGGAGTTTCCATGTACGGATCGATGTTGTCCAGATCTTAAACAACTCATCAATTGTTGGTTTAAACATATTTTATTGTATAATCTTAATTATACAAATGGTTCGAACACGTACACGTTCTTACAAATATAAGGTCTTATCATAATAGTTTACAACTGTCTGTAAGTTTATATCAAAATTGAAAGTACACAAATAAGTACATTGTGTGTGATAATATACATTATTGAATATTCGTACATATATTGATTTATATTTACATCTACTGAGTATGATTCCCTCTATTTCTTACGGAAACTTTAGTTAATTCATAGCTCTATAGAGATATGGACACACCCCGTTTATCGATTGGTCAAAACCTACAGCGACTGAAACTGACAGGAAATTGACAGAACTGAAAACTACACGCCCTGTTTATCGATTGGTCGAAATCTACAGTGACACGGACTACACGAAATTATCATGATGATGTTAGACTCTAATTCCCACAGTAGACGATTTGGCTGTTTCTTTTATCTAACGTACTGATGTACACGAACACGAAATTTGATTAATTTAACTTACTTTTTACAATCAATTTATTAATTTGTTAAAAGAAAGATGTAAATATTAACAATAAAATGCTTTCTTTGGTGATTCATGCGAGTTATGAAGGTGGCGATCATTGCAGAAAAAAAAAATTCATAACCCGCTAACGCGGGTTATGTATTTTTTCTGCAATGTCGCCACCTTCATATCCCACATGAATCACCAAAGAAAACATTTTATTTTTTGAATAAACAGTTCTTGAATTTGATGACTCTAGACATTATCAATATTATCAATTAAGAAATTTAAACACATTCTCTTATAAATCGTTACACATATAAAAAGATACATATTTGAGAGTTAAATCAGACACAGGACATGTGCTCGGAACGAGCGATTGCAGCATCATAAGAACTTTCACTAGATCAATTACACAAGCTTAAGAGCAGGAAGAAACGGAGAGTTCGAACACTCGTCTAAATTAATTGAACAGAGATATGAATAGAACTCACTTTAACAATTGTGTTACTTGTGTTAATAAAAAACCCAAAGAGGAGCATAAGTGCTAAAGGAGGCGTTAATGAACTGCAAGGATAATAATATGTAGTTTTGGTATTTTTTTTTTTTTTTTTTTTTTTTTTTTTTTTAGAAAATATGAAATTGTGATCATTTTAAAATATATATTTTTTAACACTCCATAATGAATTTTAAAAATTTATAAATCTAATTCTTTGTCACATATTCAAATGAAAATCAAAATAACGAATTATAGTATTTGGTTTATCGAATTTTTAGCGTTCAATTCATTAACATATCTACAAAATGAACCACCTAAACATTGTTTGATTTCTGAACCACAATGAAAAATTAATTGTCGCTAGACTAGTAAATTAAATGAATGCTCATTACTTTCTAAATAAGAGATGATAATCAGTGTTATTTTGAAAATTTATTAACTACGATAACTATATTTCATTGTTACTTAGATAAACCAAGTGTACTATTGTAAATACTTTTTTTACTTTACATCTAATATGGTTACTTTGATTTTCTAGGTTACTTACTAAACCTAATTTCAGATAGACAGATTTTAGTCTCTGAATAAAATATAAAATTAGAGTCAAAATTGTTCTAGTGCGACCACTTCACCACTTTTTTTTTTTTTTGCTTGTCAAGAATTCTGATGAGTCTAGCCCCCCCCCCCCCACTTTCAATTTGCTTCCGACGCCACTGTAAGAGGGGGGGGGGGGGGAAAGGTAAGAGGTAATAAAGGAACCATAAAGGGGGTTCCAATTTTTACTTTAACATTTTTAAAAATTATATGAAAATTATGTATCAAGAAAATGTAGACTATATAATATAGATTTTTGAAATTATTTTTTAAAAAACAAGAGCATGAAAAAGTGTCAAGTTTAGTCATACCATCAACATAGTGGATCAGAGAAGGACCACAAACAGATGATGGTAGGTGCGATTTAACATTTTTTGTAACAATATTAAGAAATATTTATTTTATGAAGAAATAGATGCTATATAAGTGCTAAGTAAGTGGTAAGTATAATAGATGATATATTGATACAGAAGCATGCCAGTTTTACGTGAATAAGTTTTAGCTTTGTTCATACCACAACTCCTGTTGTTCAGACAGGTGCTACAATTTGGTGAAGGGGTAAATTTTAAATAGAACATAATCTTCTGATAATCTTCCTTCAAAATTGTGTCAGAGAACTTTAAATATAATATGTTTATGCATTATAGGTAAGAATTATGAACATCTCGGGTTTCAACGATCGAGATTTATTGATGGGGTTAGAAACTTCAAAGCTTCAACCGAGCAAATGATGTCTGAATGCAGGTAGGCAAATATTATCGATAAATACCAGTGATTTGTATAGCCCTGTCAAATTAATAATATCTGTGCTATGCATTTCTGTTTCAAATCAAAATGTTCTAGATGATACCCCGCGCAAGCGCGGGAATTAACACTTTACTCATAATGCTTAATATGTTGAACCATATTTTTGTTCATTTTTGTATATACTTTGTCCGATTTTTTCCTGATCTTATTCTTTAAATTTGAAATAAAAAACAAACTGCATTGTTGGATATTTAGAGGAGCGGGCAGGGATGAAAAATCTAAACTGAAATGGATAATATATACATGTACGTGGCCTTAATCCTTAATTGTTGCAGCTGACTGAAAAAAATAAACTTTTTTATTGTATTTATTTCAAATCAGTAAATGGGTATTTAGTGTATCTCTCTCTAAATTTGGTTCGTTTGGTCAATTTTCAATATAATTTGTATTACTCTCCCAAATAATAATTTCGGATAAAAGACTGTCTGGAGGTGGGGGTGGGGGGCATCCTCATTAAATTTATAGATGTAGAATACAAAAATCTGTTCATTAATGTTTACAAATTTAATGTCTAAGGTTTACAACCAATCTGCCGTGGTATTAAAAAAAGTATGAAATTAAAACACGCTAGGTTGTGCATTATTATCAATTTGCATGCATATTTTAAACCAAAGTTGTCAGATTCAAAGTATCTGGCCGATGGTTAACTCGCCCTACACTTTCCGTCATGATGTCATTTAGTCAACCCGTTTCTGGGCATCCCGATCTGGAACGTTCTTTCCATTAATACTAAAATCGCATTAATTGTTCCATTTTATTTATTAACTTTTTGTATTAAGTCCGATCCAAGGTATCTGCCCGCGATGCATGATGAACTAGTCTTACACTTTTCGTTAATTAGTCAATCCGCGTTCTTGGTTACCCCGTTCTGGAAAATTCTCAAGCAAATGTGTATCAAAACTAAAATCGCGCACTAAAGAAACGAATTAACTCATTTTATTTATTCAACATTTGTCAAATCTTAACTCGTATGTATTCTCTAAATAGGTTCACCGTAAATATATTCACTCTTTACGTAATCATTCAATATCATTTCATTGCAAGTATAAATTTTGATGCAAACTATCCCTGACTTGGATCCGCCAAAGCCTGTCCACCACCTTACTCTCATTTTTGCTATTTCTGGCTTGTTTATCGAAAATGAAAGTTTTTTTTTTATTAATTTCACAATAATAACGTACAAGTTAAAATTCAATTATACCTTACGGACATCATCACGCATGTGTTGAAATACCAAAGGTGTAAGCAAGTACTCGGGTTCAGGCATTTTGTAGTTTATTTGCAAAATGCCTTAATTTATAAGTATAGATTTGTGTCTTAATGTGCACTGTATTTAGATATAAACTGTTACTGTTTAAGAAAAAGTTTTTGATTTTTATATTAAATAAACATTATTTTTTTAAAATATTTGATTAAACTTTTGATTATTTTGCAGATGTGTGTGGTCACAGAGAAATATTCGGCGGTCGTCCTATGGTGTCCGGATAGGGCAATTTGCGTTAGCGCGACATCGCGTTCAGATAAACAAGACATCGCGCTAACACACAACACGCAGTCGCGCTAACGCAACTTTGCACAACACGCCGTCGCGCTAACGCAACAGCGACGGCGTGTTGTGCAAAGTTGTGTTAGCGCGACGGCGTGTTGTGCAAAGTTGCGTTAGCGCGACGGCGTGTTGTGTGTTAGCGCGATGTCTTGTTTATCTGAATGCGATGTCGCGCTAACGCAAATGGCCCTATCCGGACACCATAGTCGTCAGATAAATTATTTTTCTTACGTCGATCAACGGGCTTTCGTAAACATATTAGAGAGGTTGAGATTTAAAACGTGTACGGATACGTGTACGTGTGTTAAAACTACACGTACACGTACACGTTTTTGTAATTTATCAGTTGAGATTTCGGATATAAACATGTACGTAAATCGACGCAGTTTTGTGACTTGAACTTATTAAATTAATTTCAAATAAATTGTAAATTTCTTATCAATTTGCATGCAAATGAAGTTTAAAAATCTATATAATGTATCACAAGAATATATTCACTCATCAATTAGATTATATTGGTTGGAAAAAGCTACACGTTTGTACGTACGTGTAGACGACACTCTACAAGTTTAGAGAACGTGTAGAAACCTAGACGTCACAAAAATTGATGACGTAATGCGCGACGATTTTAGGTGATTCCCCTAGTACACGTACACGTACCCGTACACGTTTGAAATCTCAACCTCTTTATTACAGAAATAAAATACGTCAGAAAGGACATTATCTTGAACAGAAAAAGTTCAGTTTTACTCGTACAATGACCGGTAGGATTCAGAAAAGGGACCATGAATACATCGTTACCCTTCTTCTGTATTTCTTACTGTTTCTATATAGTTGACCAATGTTGATCGAGGCATTTTAGCTCTGTCTTGCGCTTGTCTTAAAATGTATTTGGATCTGTTTTAGGTTTTGTGTAGTCTAGCTTGACTTCATTTTTTTCTACCTTATTTTGTTCTTTTTGTTTCCTTTCATTTTTCTTTTCATCACAAAGCAATGCAACTGGTGCATTTGTCTGTGTGTATTTTTAATCATTAAAACAGACCTTCAAACGATTGCGTATTTACCGAAAACTTCTCGGTATTTTTAAGTGCTGCCATTACAGTTGATTTAGGTCTCCTGCGTTGTTGCGTTCATCATCTTCAGCGGCCATGTATGACCACCCTGTCGCTCCTCGATTTCGCAAATGAAATTAAATTTCAGTGGAAGTTAATGTACATTGACTGGAAATCCCTAGGCCTCATTCATTTTAAAGAAGTTGGAATGCAGTACTACCGGTATGTAAGACTATACATACTATGATTATTGATAACATCGATGGGGTCTATTAAATTTACCAGCGGGATCGGGGAGGAGCGTTAAATGTTTTCAGAGAAAGGAAGTTTAGAATAATAAACAATCATTAAGAAAAGCCCGTCACTTATTATCGACCGCGTAAATTTCTTTGACACCATACTGCTTTATATGATAGAAACTAATGATTTCCCTTTTTTTAATAACAGGGTATTCGCATTTAATTTTATTTTTAGAAAACGAGGATAGTGTTTCAACACCAATTAAGATTCAGATGAATACCATAGAAAAGAAAGAAATTACAATGATATGAAATTGCAACAGGGGCCTATATTGATTCTAAAAAAAATATTTCAAACTAGTTTTATGTATTTTAATAAATTATCGCATGAAAACTATGCAGGGTGCTAGTGAACGCTCAACTTTTTATGGAGACTTACTGATCAAATAGCTCCCTTAATTCGAATGCTTTTGGGCAGCTGATTTTGATGCATGCAGGAAAGAATCGTGAAAAATCATGATTGACTTTTAAAAAACGATCTTTATTTATTTCTGTGAGAAGCAGACAAATACGAGAGTTTTTGTCCAAACACTAGTAAATTATACGTAAAAAAAAGATTTAGGTATATTTTGAATTATTTTCATATTTAATATTTTTCAAGAATGTTTGTTACATATTTGTGGTCTTTTCTCCTGATGGAAATTAGATTGTGATGCGTCTTGATTTGTAACTCTATGCATGTAATCAAAGTTTGTCCAGTCTTGGGAATTTTGAGATCTTTTGTCAGAACTTATTGGCAAAACGCATTACACAAAAACAACAACACAAATGTAGAAACTGGAATGAACCACAACCCAGTGGAACAAAGACTTAAAAAATTAACATCATTTTACGACAGATATTTACAAAAATATAATTATTATTTATCCCGAATGGGAGGTAAGGTTAACGTTCAGCCGGGATTTCGGTACTCTTTGTAGAGATCTAGTAATGTCAGGTTCGTGCTATCTAAAGACAAGGTGAACAGTGAGTTCCGTGTCCCCTGACCATCCGGGCAATTCAGTTTAAATACATGTACATGACTTATACTGACGGCACTTTATTCATTGCACGCATAATGTCTTATGGAGCTGATTTTACCAAGGAGGTTTATCAAATTAGTACGAAATACGCTTGACTTTAATCAAATTTAAAATTATTTTAAAAGACTTCATTTATTTAAAAGTGAATCTCGAAGCTGTCAAACCACACGACCATTAGGAGCCGAGAAGCAGTGATAGAATGACTTTTTCTCCAAAATAATATCGTTTTATTGAATTAATGACAACAGTTTAGCAGTCCATACATTCTGAATAGAGAATAAAACAATCTTAAAAACGAAATAGAAAACGATACACAGATAAGGAATATTTTTAACCACATGTAAATTGTTAATCGTTACAATTCAACACCTGACGTATTACTATTGTTACATATTACATATACCAGTATTCATGTCTCATAGAAATAACATTTTATATAACATTTATAAAAGTTCAACAGCCTGAAAGACAATATGTTGATCACAAGAGCATACCCGTACGTGCATCACAGTCATCCAGTAAAGATTTTTAAAAGGGACGTTCGTCATAGTGAATGATTTTTTTTCTTCTGTTTTCTAAATTGCACCAATCCTCATAAGGAATGACATGGTTCGCATCGGTTCTATGTAGTTTTTGTTCAGCCAGAAAGGGCGACAGAACATTATTTTGTTGACCCGCTTCCTCTGACCGTTGATGATAATACTGCTAGAGACGAACAACTGGTCCTGGACGGCCGAGATTTCATAAAACTCGTTCAGTCTCTTCAGATTATTATCAATGAATATGCATTTGTTCAGTAATTCATCCGGAGATAGTATTAAGCAGAGAACTGCCAGTTCTCGTTTCTGTGCAGGAGTCAGGGCCCAGTGCAGGCTGTATTGGGTCAATCGGTGAATGTTGGGAGAGTCCGAGGTATCCAACTGGAGGAGAGAACATAGACAGTTCAGGTAATACATCAGACGTGCAACAGGTGTGTTAGGTACGGTGACATCGACAGTGATATTACGGACATTGAAGTTAACCCTGTTAAAGTTAAGCGCCATGTCTCTTAATTTCCAGTTTTAAGCAATCGGCCGCGGACGTTCTTCCAGCGTAAAAACTCAGATGTGTTCAAACGACGTTTAAACGGTGTTCTTATATAGATTCCCTAAAACTGAAAGAGGAAGAAAAAATAACGGATAACAAATGAAATCTGGCAGCAGTCCTTAAATTCCCCCGGTAAATTTTCAACGGTTTCTGAGAATTCCGTCTGTTGGGCATTTAAAGTTTCTACAAAGTAAACAGTGCGCTATAGCTCACCAAAACCTCTGAACGTTCAAGAACTTTTTGTCGGGCATCCGTCTGTCTGTCCGTCTTTAAACCTTTTATATTTTTCAGCTTCTTCTCAAGATCACCACTGGGCTACTTGGCACAAAGCATCCTTGGGTGGAGGGGATTCAAGTTTGTTAAAACGAAAGGTCACGCCGTTTTACAAGGGGATATAATTAATCGCGTTGAAAGATTGTTGATATTTATCAAATCTTCTTCTCAAAAACCATGAAGTCAGAAAAGCTGAAACTTGTGTTGAAGCATCCTCAGGTTGTGTAGATTCAAACTTGTTCAAATTATGATCTCCAGGGCGGTACCACTGTTGAAGTTTTACATAGAAATAAATTTTGAAAATCTTTCAAAATTCTCTTCTAAATACTGAAACTATTAAGTGGCACGATGTTAAACATAATAATATGTGCAAACTTTAGAAGGTCTCTTTAACTAGACTATACAAGACCAAGTTCTACACTTCACAATTGTCCAGATATTTGGTATTTGATTAGATAAAGGCGATTTGATCAGAGTTACGGCTTTTGTTGCTCAGATGAGCGATGTGGTCCCTGGGCACATTGTTTTCATAGCAATATTTAGTTTTTACGGATGTGATTTGAAACTCTATAGTTCAAAAATTTAAAATTATAATTCTAATTCGGTTTGTATGCAGAGAAAAATTATCAAAACTTTCTGTTGATACATATCCTATGTACAGTATTTATTATTGTAACATAACTAATTTTTATCTTTTGCTATTTCGTTCAGCTTATTTTTTTACAGATTATTATTGTTGCAAATTATTAATTTATTGTAGGGTATATCGAGAATTTACGATTTTTATTTTCAAAATATTCTGACGCACACACGCGCATGTATGCACACACACAATCTTATCTTTTGGAGGCCATTATTTTAACTAAAATCAGACTGCGCAAAAAAACATATTGGTATGCAGTTTACTACATATATATGTATCTGTTGATAACAATGCTAATGTAACATATTCCCTGATCATTTTTGGTTGATCAGGAACTGGACAGTGTGGAGCACATGAATCAGTGGTCATGGGCGTTAGACCAGTAACCTAAAGGTCGCTGGTTCAAACCCCGCTATTGCACACTTCGTGTTGTGTACTATTCAATTAGACAAGGCACTTAATCTACATTGTCGCAGTCCACCCAGCTGGATTTGGGTACTGGTTTATGCTTGGAGTTAATCTGCGATGGACTGGTGTCCCATCCATGGGGAGTCAATGACTCTCATTTGCTTAGCACCACGGAAACCGGGGATAAGCACCGGCCTTATGCGCCTGATTTAACTTAGGAACTGGACAGTACTTAGAAATCAGTATGTCAAAATTATGTATCCGCAGTTTTGCACCGTTGTCAAAATAAAATTACATTTCCAATCAAAATATGTCAAACGGTGGATAACATTTCTTAGTAATAAAATGTTCACTGTTTGCATGACCGATAAAGGGTGGGTTAAATACCGGACACGTCTCTAAGGCCAAATAAAAAAATATGTGTGGTTCCGGTAACATATAAAAAAAAAATTAGGGTAGGTTGGTAGGGATTTTTTTTTGTTTTGTTTTTTTTTTTTGTTTTTTTTTTTTTAGAAATGTATAAACTGATTCTCTTAGTACTGCATGTACCTAGCACTGCATGCAGATGATATTTGTATTTAGTGAGATAAATATACTAAATTAAGATTGGTAGGGGGCATCTAGCTTTTATTACTATATTACTATAACACAAATATTTTTAAATCAAAAATCAATAAAAAATAATTTCTGTTTAAAAACAACATAAACAAAAAAGTTTTAAATGTTCGGTATTAATTATAGGGCTGGGACGATTCAGAGTTCATTCGATTTGGTTCGAATTTGATTCAGAATGCTATGATTTGTTATTTTTTCTACTTGCTTAAATTAAACAAAGGTCAATCTCAATATTTCTCATTTTAAATTAAAAAAAATTTACCTTGCAGATTCCATATAAATTCAATTTAGGGACCAACTTAGAGCAAAATTTTAGGGAGATTCACTTCTACCTAACAGAAAGATAGGGAGAAGCTTGAGAAATTAGAGAGACTTCCATTTTATGACAATAGCATAATGCTAAATAATGATACACAAAGTTTAAGTCTTTAATAATTTAGATTGGATTAGAAACAAGTCAATGAAAACTAAAACAACAATCTAATTTTTTTTTTTAATTATCAAATATGTTGAATTCAATTTTTTTTTGGTGTATTCATACATTTTATATATGAAATGTTTTGCAATTGTGTTAACTTAATGACAAATAAAATCAGTCTTTGTACTTTGGTGTATTTTGGAGGTATTAGTCCAACCATTTGACCCAATTACAACCGTTATGCAGAGGACCTTGAAAATAACTGTTGACATATTGTTTTATGATTATTTCAGCATTAATTTGGCAGTGTTATAAATTAATTACAAGCTACAAACTAATTATAATAAAAACACAAAAGGAAATAAACATCGGTTGTCATTTTCAATGCACAGTATGTGGTTGCATCACCCGTATTTATAACCTCTATAGATAAGACAGTCGCAAGTTGTTTTTCACAACAGGGGTTAACTGAGGCTGTGAAAACGCCCTTTGAAATTGATAATTATCATTTTATTGCCTATGGGTTTTATTAACTCGGAATACAGGGTGACTTCAACATCTCTTTCGAAGGAAATTCCGGCGAAGTTACCGATCAAAAAGCGAGCATGTCACCCCCTAGGTTGGTCCTATAATTTATTTATTGTGAGGTACGGCATACTCTAAAACCTGGCCTGGCCTGGCCTCAAAGTTGGCCTGGCCTCACTTTTGGCCTTAAAATTGGCCTGGCCCCAAATTTTGGCCTGGCCTCAAAAATTGGCCTGGCCCCAAATTTGGCCTCTACAAAAATTTTTGGCTTCAAATTTTAAAATTTCTCTTGTTCTCATTTTCTTAGATTTAGATTGAATTTTTATTGATTTCTTATAGAAATTGATATTTCCATGCTTTTTTAAGGTTTAAGGAATAATCATATGATTTTTTCATATACCGGTATATGACAAGTGACCGACTGTTCAAGTTTAATTAATTTAATCCATGTCTAAACACACAAAAAATACCTATGACATGCATGTACAGCACTGCTCTTACTATTGTCAAGGTATAGATTATGCAAAACTAAGAGCTGCCATCCCCCATTCCCCATTTAAAAGTTAAACATCATTTTAAGAGACTGACCTGACTGATATCCAAAACATTTGTAAACTGGTACCGGTACATAGCATTAAATTTTTATCACTGTGTAATGCACTTTAAAATTTGCAGTTTGTTTATATTACCTGTCAACACTGATCAAGCCTACATTTCCCTCTCCAGCAGAAATTCGATATCAATCTTTTCTGTCGCTAATCTGCTACACTGGGGTCAGATTCATTGCCTATCCTGTCATTTAACATTTCACATGGTCTAATTTAATTAATGGCATTTGTGAACGACTGCAACATTGCATCCTCCGATAACTTGACTCAGTGATGGTCATTAATCATCACCACCTGATTAGGGTAGAGTTTCATGCATGTGTTGTTTGTATATATTTAGGAAACAATTTTTCTCCTATAGGGAATTGATTTTGTCAGAATTTGAACAAAGCAAAACATTTTGTGACCTTTGAAGAATAAACAAATATTGGCCTCTTCCATTATTTCTTTCTCAAACAAGTTGTTAAAAAAAGAAGAGTTACATAGATATTGCCCAATCCTGAGAGCAGTTTGATTTAAATACATTGCAAAAACAATATGCCATGGCAGGGCAAAATCACATTCTTAAGTTCTTCAGAATTTAAAACAGACTGAATAAAAATCTATTAGAATGGAATACTTGACATACCTTTAGTCATAAGTATACATTGTTAGTACTATATTTTCAATTGTAACTATTATTTTTAATAGACTATCACTTTAAGACACTAAAGCCACCAAGTGAGATGTTTAATGTGCATTGAAAATAAATCAATAAAAAATCAATAAAATCATCAAATATGAAATATGAACAATTTTTGTTGAGGCCAAATTTGAGGCCAGGCCAATTTTTGAGGCCAGGCCAAAATTTGGGGCCAGGCCAATTTTGAGGCCAAAAGTGAGGCCAGGCCAACTTTGAGGCCAGGCCAGGCCAATGGGGCCAGGCCAGGCCAGGCCAGGCCAGGCCAGGCCAGGTTTTAGAGTATGCCGTGAGGTACACAATGTACAAACAGTTCTTAATTCATCTTCTTTTCAATCAACTGATAGGAATTAAAATGTTTCCACACTAGGCCTAATTGGGGCCGTCATTGCTGAAACTAAATCTAATATTGGAGCCGATGACGGAAAGTGGGAAAAATTCCGGAAAAAATTGAAAATAGGCGAAAAATAATTTAAGGTCGGGGGTAAAATATAGGGACGGTCGGGTGACCGGAACCACGGGTATTTTTTTATTTGGCCTAAGCATTGACATGACGTACACCAACGCAATAAAATGTCTGATGTCTTTAATCGATTCTCAGCCATGGTCATTATATTAAGAAAAGCATATAACAAGTAGCTTGATGATTTCTTACCATCCTTACAAAATGTAAAACCTTGCTTTCTGAATACAATATTAAGAAAACATTCTATTGATCTCAGACAGATAGAATAACATCAAATAACATTAGTTCCCTGCTTCAAACTAAACTGAATAAATGAACTTATACTTTTTTTTTTCAGAAACTAGCCTTTTTCGTCAATCTATTCCATGTAAACTATATCAGGACTCCCACTGTGCCGGTCTTTCTTTTTTTTTTTACTCCAGAAGGAAGTTTGTGACTTGATTTGAGCAAACTACGGAAATTTACAAGTACTGTCTCCCTTTAATTTAATTTCAAAACGTGGTCATATCAAGACTGTAGACTTTAAGACTCGTCGATTTCTTTCACTCAGTTTTTACTATGAAGCACTCTCCGATTTTTTTATCTAACGCTTTCTATATACTAGTACTTTTGTATTAATTTATGCCCTACACAACTACAATATTTGAATTCAGGTTGGAAATGCAAATGGATTTGAGCCGAAATCGTTTCGGGAGTGAATCCCTCCCACACAAGCATCACTACGGAGATCCTATGGGAAAAAAAGAAAACAGAAAGGAAGAGAGCTACAATTTTGTCGCTAGTTTTCACCGATTTGAAGACCCTGGCTTGAAGATAACTTCTTATATAAAATGTGTGCAAGTTTCTTTCCTGATTGACACAAGAATCGACAGAAACCCACGGCTAGTTTTGTATTTGATTGCTGATGGTGGGCACCCATCAATCTTCTCTTGTTCTCGTGAAAACCGCCATGTATCTATAAATATTTCAAGTCCTTCGTTTCCATACCTCAAAAAAAAATTAAAAATTCAAAGCCACATTGCAACCGTTTCCCGATTGACGTGGTCACCTTTTTTGGAATCCATATTTACTATATACCGGTAGTAGAGATTTTACACCAGTTAACATAGTATCGGTCAATAGGTACGGTTTCTCCACCTAGTAAAAGACATGGCCATTCATTCAAATTCTATAGATCTCATTACATATACCCATAAATGCTTTGTGCCAATTTTGGTTGAAATCTTTATTATATATTTTGAAAAATATTTATGAATTTCACTATGGAAATGGATTATCAAGCACTTGACACAAATGACAAATTCGTGCTCGCAAACGTCTGGTCCAGGTGAGCTAAAATGCTAACATCCTTCAAAGTCTTTCAAGATTGCTATCGCATTGAATTGAATGTTAAAAACAACTCAAATTGCACAAGCCTTATAGTTATCAATGTACAACATAATTTATTAAACCATAACAATCATATTATGTACAAAATATAAAACACGTAATATTGTTAAATTAATATAAAATATCAAATGTAAAAACTTTCAGACATATCACAGCTCAGTGAACATCACAATAGATCAATATATATCATTGAACAAGACAAAATAAAATTACTTTGTTGCATTAGTATGAATCATTTTTGTCTCTAGCTGAAGTCATTCCAATGTTAGATCACGGTCTGTAATACTGGTGTTTCTACAAAATGCGGTGAACAATGTGCCGGCGACACAAGACTTGCTTTGTCTGTAGTACAACACATATAATAAGTTTATTATGCTGTTATTTTTGGGGGCGAAGAAGACTGCTGTAACTTTGCCAAAGCTTTCTCACAAGGACCCATAATGTCCTGAAAACAAACAAACAAACAATTCATTTATAAACTTGTAATGGTTTATAGCACTGTCAACAACTACAAAGTTTTAAAATTACATGGAAGTTTACAATAAATTTCATGTTTATGGTGTGTTAAAGTCATTCTAAAACTTCTAAAATTTTCCAATACGGAATGTTGTAAGTCTTTAAATGTAAACAAAGATGGAGATAGTACGGTTGATATTCTTTTGTAAATGTATACAGACAGCAAATATTATATTTATTACAGTGATAAATCAGATTGTTCTTCTCAATATGCAGTTTTGCACACTATGCCTTGAAATAGGGATGTAAAAACTCCATACTAGAATACAGTACACTAGTATATGGAAATACTTTACCCTGTTGTCTCTGAAACGTTTGAAAATTTCAGAAAGCAAATCTGGTCCCACATTCAAATGCCTCATTTCTGCCCTTACATCATCTACAGCAACATAAAACATGTAAGCTCTGTTAAACACACACAGCAGAACACAGCATTCCAACAATAACAAGCAAAGCCCACTTCTTATGTCTATTGAAGTCATTCCAAAGCTGCATGTACCATTTTTAAATTTACAAACTTTTAGGGGTAATTCAGCTGTGCATAAAATGATTTATAAAGTTTTATTAATGAAGATTTTTTTTCTTATCATTTTTATTTCATATGCACATTAAAATTACAAAGTTTTGAGTTAAAAAAAATTAAAATATTTTTGTATGCGTGATTTTTTTTTCTCACAAAAGCTGTACCTGATAAGTGGAATAAGAATTCAATGAAAATTTCAAATGCAAATCTGATTCAGTTTTCAAATGCTTCATATTCTAACCTTGTGAATTAATTAACAAACACCCAATCTAAAATTCACTCATCCATTACCAAATAAAACTAAACATTTTTTGTTTGGGTTTTTTTCTAAGTTAATGCATGTAGCAACACAAATTTATACACATAATGAATACTTTTGTGCTTTAACACAACAAACTTCTCATCAACTTTCACCTACAAGTAAAGCCATCACCAAACAAAAGTTCAACATACAAGTTTTATTATCCCTAAATTAACATTGAGTTCAATTTTAATGTAGACCACAATCTGGACTTACAGTTCCTAGTAAAAAATATATTGAACTTTTGATATCTTGCCAAAACATCACAACACAGACATGATCACAGACTCGCTAAGCATGGATGTTATATACAGAACCCACGGCCTGTGTCATCTCACCTCATTCCTAACAAATTTTTGCTGAACTTCTCTCAATGTACTTTTAACCTTGTAACCTTCTAAGTCAACACATATTTCATCTATAAAAATAATGTCATCGGGATGAAATATCCAGTTTGATTTTTTTTTCTCTCAAACTACAGGTAAAACATACATGTTTATCAGGTACCAATGGTGCTTGATTTATACAATGTTTATTTAATGTTGTGTATTCTGATAAGTTGTATACTTAAGGAAATAAATTGAATTGAATAAGAATTTATTGATATCTTTCTGAATCAGATTCAGTATATGCCTACCGTACTCTGCCAGTTCCATCACAAGTGAAACAATGCTTGCTACAACTTCTGCATTATCCTTATGAAGTTCATAAGCTTTGATGATTTTGGGAATTCCAGCAATGTGACCCCCATCGGGTGCCTCATCTGTCAGAACTCTGTATGCACTCTCCTCTATATGAAGGTATAAATATATGTATCAGTAAACCACACAATTATACAACCTCTTTAAATACAAACTATCATTTATATAAAAGTTTTATGATTTAATACTTATGTAGATTGGTTTTTTTCAGTTCGTGTTCACATTTTTTGTGAAAATGAAAGTGAATAGTTGCAAAATTTCTCCAATATAAATCATGTGGAAAAAGTATCTAATATTCAATTGAAGAATATCTTAAGTTTATAAGTTATTGACTTTTCCATTCTACTTAACAGTTAACTCAATTAAAACACCTAATGATTTTACACAATCATGAATAAAATTTTGCTCATTTGTTAGTTACCACGGTACTCTTTTAATTGATACAAGTGTATTTTAACCAAATAAAAATTATTTCAACCCTAAACATATCCGTTCTTCAAACTACCAATATACAAACAAATCAATATTTTGTTGCAGAGTAAAATAATTTTACCAAAAATTAGTTTTCACTCTAATTATTGCACAATAGATGTATATAATTACAAATAATTTCATTCCTTACCATCAGGCTCCACCAGACTGGCCAAAGCCAGGCAGGCGTTCTTGACCACTTTGGCATTCTTGCAATGAGTGTCAATGGCGCTGATAAGTAGAGCCACACATTCCAAATCACCAATGAGATCAAAGTTTTTGTCTGAAAGAGATGTTTCTTAATCTAAGAAAGTCCATGTGAATGATACAGACTCAAAATGCTAAAACTGTGATATAATCATCATCATCAGTTATGATGAAACACAAATTAAAAGATGATTTGAAGGCATACAGAGACATAATCAAACAAAAGCATTCAAAATTTCCTTTAAAACAGAATCTTGCCATAGAGTATTTTATTTGATGAGACATGAAAGCCTTTCAATGCCTGACCATTAAATTTGAGGGTTGAGCTTGCAATGCAGTGTGAAATGTGGCTTTACAATTTTGGGTGAGCGATGGTCTTAACATTTTGGGATAGGGTTATTGTCTTATTTACCAGTAAGTATGAGAGGTTGACTTACCATTAAGTGTGAGGAGTCAGGATATAAGTTTGAGGGTTCAGCTTACCATTAAGTGTGAGGGAAAGCAGTGCAGCTGATGAAGCCTCTGCTACTTCTGCTGAATTCATGTGCATTTTGAGGGCTTTACACACTTTGTCCATGGCATCATCATCTGAAGCAATCTTCACATTGTTCTCTGTAGAAAAAAACATTTTTAACACTATACAACACTTACACTGTGTGCACAATTTCCATTGAAAATCAAACTAAAACTTTTTTCAAAGTATGACAAATACTTAATATTTTGAACTTTTTCCTGCAAAATGTAATATGTGTAACAAAATAAACATACTTTAATTTTGAAATGTTGCTGTCCAAAATTAACCAGTAATAATATAAGTAACAAAAAATCTAAATATAAAAAAGCAGCTGTAAATTACGAAACTTGTTCACAGTCTTATTTACCGTTGACAGCCAGGCTCCAGAGGGAGTGGCAAGCCGTGGAGCAGAGCTCAGGGTTACCGATGTGTTTCTCCAAGGCAGACAAGACTCGCTCTATAGCACCATATAGACCAGCTATACTGGCAGCAGAATCTGTTTAAAATGCCAGAATTTCTTACACATGTTTTGGGATATTGAGAGAGAGAGAGAGAGAGAGAGAGAGAGAGAGAGTTTTCATGTCGATAATTTGACTAATGAGACTTTTGACTGACCTTGGGCAGCTATTGCCATGAGTAGTGTACAAGCCACTTGTTGTAATTCAACACAATCTTCATGTTCCTAAAAATACAAATTTTCATTTGAAACAAATAATCATTAGACAAATCTGGTCCAGATTAGGGATATATATTATTTTTTCCCCCAAGATTTGATGAGGAGAGAACTTATGGAACAAGTATAATATGGTATATATTTGATTTTTTTTTCTCAATAAAATACACACCAGATGATTGAATCATATAAACGGATGTGAAATGATAAAATGTACAATGCATGAAAACCATGTAATGATCAGGAATTGATTCAATTTATAAAATTCATGATTTTTGTTGCTGTTGCTGATACAGTTATAATTATTACTATAATAGATTTCTTACCTCCATTGCCAGAGGGATGACTGATATAATTTCTGATGTAAATATTACATCGTCCTTGTTAGCTATAAATGTAAATTTAGACATATGCATGTACTTTGAAGTTGAGAGAATCTTTTTACCAAGTCTAAAATAGATGAAGATAAAATACTCAGTATGCATAAATTGAGATGAAAATCAAATATCTAACAAAGAAATTCACGTCTGAAAATTGGTACTGATATCGTGAATGAAGTGATGCTGGTCTTCCTTAGCCATCACTCTATGCATGTTCACATTAAGGTGGTATGGGACATCCGTCGATATTAATGTGGATTAATGTACATTACAATTAAAATGTTTTCACTGGTTTAGAATTTTCAAATTTTACAAAATTTAACCAAAAAATATGTTTTAAACATTTTTTAAATCCCCAGCAGGATTCAAACTCATGACTTATAGATCCGTAGTGAACCCTCCAACCCACTGTGCAACGCTGTTAGATGGTAACTATTTATAACATTATACTTGATTTTATTGTTTATATCGATAAATAATACGTCACAACATAGAGGTGTCCATACCACCTTAATCCTTACACATATACATTTTTAGTACATGTACTCCCTTCGAGTGCCTTGACTACCTACCTGATATGATGAGACAGTTGAACAAGTTACACCCAGCAATCTGGATCTCCTTTATAGGTAGATTATTCCTCATGGCTGCCTTAATCATCCTTTTTCCATTGATGTCTAAGTTGAAGTTATCGTCTTGCTTGGAGAGTTCCACTAAGTACTCGAGAGCCTCTGCCACACACTCCTCAAAGTCCACCATTGTGGCAATGTATTCCATCACTTTTAATACGTTGCCCTCTTTTGGAACGGGACCTAAAAATAAAATAGACACAAGGCTCACTGAATGTCAATTGCTCCTAAGAGTCTGAGCAAGCCATATTTACAGCTTCAAATATATGCACCTATCACATCATTCTTTAACTTCCAGATCAACTGTAAGATCAAATATGTAAGCAGCAGATGAGGCATTCATTTGTAAATAGATGTAACTATCAGAAAGATTCAGTACCTTTCACTCTTTTTCCTGACTTCTGTCTTTTTCTTTTTTCTAGTTGTGAGGCATCACTTTTCTCAATGCAACTTTTTACATATAAATTCTTTTCAACAAGATCTCTGAAAGTTAAATAAAAAATTATTTATAATAAAACAATATATTGTTTAATGTTTTAACAGAATCTTGTTATCAATTTTTAATTGTATAGAATTGATCATTAAAACTTGGTCTTACTTTGCTGTGGGTCTGTTATTTCTCTTCAACAAGGCTCTAATCAAATTGATCAAGTCTCCCGAATAATTCTAAAAAATAGAAGTCTTATAAGTACCTTCTTTTATGAAATCTAGAATTGATAGCACATTAATTGGGTATCAATAAACCCAGTAAGTAAACATGTAAAATATATCCCTATAAATTACTTTAACCAAACCATAATTTATATGTGCATGATGCCTCTTTCTGAGTTTTTATATATCAAAATATAAAATACAGTAAAACATGGTGACTACAAACATGCTAATAACAAATTCACACTTACAACAAAGTCAGTTTTATTTCCCTAGTTTCACAAAATGCTTTATTAACTTGCCCGATGTAACAAATTATATTTATAACAAATCAATTGCAAAATCACTTATTCTTGACTTTTGACTTTTTGCCATAAACATGTTTTACGAAAATCAGAAAATGAAGGGCCAAGACATTGTAAAGAGGCCATTTTTGTGATAAATAGCTGCTCATACCTTGGCAACATCTTCAAACACTTCCTCCAGTTTGTAGGGGTCTTCTCGGACTTCACCCAGTCTGGCGACGGCCTCTTCCTCCGTCAGGAAGGAGGCAGTGGTTAGGTCAAAGAGAACACAGCCCAAGGACCACACGTCTGTGGCTTCACTGAAGTCAGCAGCCTTCTCGGTCAGCTCTGGGGCAAGGTAATTTGTCAGTTCTGAAATGACAGAAAATTGTTTATGCTAGAATTTTATGTAAGTGTCTGATGTATTGCATTGTTTAGTTTTCTATTGTTATATTTTTGTACTTAATGATACAACAGGACACAAATAAAACTAACACAATTTTTTTTCCCTTATTTCTATGACTAGTTGCATGTTGAGATAACTATATCATTGCTTACTGTTTGTTCTGCGTGTGCAGGTTCTGGTGTCACACATGACTGACGCCACGGTGAAATCGCCCAGGATCAGGATGTCTTCCTGTAACAGTGGTTCCTCCACCAAATACACATTGGACACTCTCAAATCTCTGCAGTTAAAAGGTTACCTCAATATAATGACTCCATGTAAATATGGATCATTTCATTGGCATTCAAAAATTAGAAACTGTTACCAACATTTACTTTTTTTATGGCTTTACAATAGTTTCTAATCAACATAAAAAATTAATACTGTAATTATATTGATTTCGGGGGGAAAAATATGATTAATACTTTATCATTTTTATTGCTTGTATTGAATACTCCATCATCTTATTAATTTTAAATGATAATGTCATGCACCTTAATTCAATAACCATACCTGTGCAGTATGTTCTTATAGTGTGAATATACCAGTGCTTCCATAAGCTGTCCAATGTATTTCTTTATTGTCTGGAACATTTTTATTACAAAATATTAGTACATTACAACCAGGATTTTAGCAGCAGCACTGGACAAATATTCAATAAAAATTGATAAAATTAAAATGCTCGTAACAATTAAAAACTACACATTCACAAAAAATAATAATAATAATAATATTTCTTAAACAAATAATATACTGTACATGAAAACATTTAAATTGGTATGAGCCAATTTGCATTGTTAATTGTTTAAAGATTTAAAGTGATTTTGTGGATTTGCTATTATGAATAATGAATAAAAACTGTACTCAAGATTCTGAGGTTGTAAATTCTTAGACAAAGAGCACCGATGAAAACCACAAAAATTGACCAGCCATAAATTTTAATGATTCCACTGTAAATGTTTATGGACTGGAGTGGAATAAAAAATCAGAAATTGGATTGTGTATGATTTTCATTCTTAAGTTTCTTTTAATTAGATACAATAATGAAAAACTTAAATGATTTCAGTATTTCATTGTATTTGATTTAAGTTAAATCAAATACATTGTGGTTCTTGTGCTTTTCATAGCATTAGCACAAATAATTGAAAAAATACTAGTACTCACCTCTTCAGGAATAGGTTGCTCCTTATCTCTGGCATTTTGAACAACATTGCCCAGGTGTCCTTTAGGGAAATACTCCATAACAATGACCATATACATTGAAGATTCCTTTTAAAAAATTCCAACCCAGACTGAATAAGTATGAACATAAACAAATATAACACAAAAAGAGCTTAGCATCTTAATAGAGAGATCAAACTGCAACTGTATAAAGAAACAATACCTTTATATTAGGCCTAAAAAAATATTGTGTGTTTAGGATAACCCGACCTAACCTACAAAAATGCCCCGATCCTACAATTTTTAAATGTTGATCTGTTTTTATCCGCAACTCATCAGTGTTACCCTAAACACACAATTTTTTTTTGCTTAGGCCTTATATGAATGGGATGTACATTTTTCCTATTACCAGTAATATGTTTAATCTTTCAAGTACATACCTCTTTCTCCCATGTGACAAAGAACTCCTTGTATCCAGAGATGTAAGGACGGTCCAAAGCTTGTAAAGCAACTGCCTAAAATGAGAAAGATTTCTTTGCCTTAGTATAAATAAATGTTCAGGAAATAAAACATTTACTTCATAATTAAGTTCAGCATACATTAAAATCAATTTTGAAATATCAAGAAAAAAAATGTTTTTCAAACTAACTGATTGTAAATGATTAATACATGCATATGTATATTAATTTAAATAGATGTCTAAAACACATACTTCTCTAAAGGCTAAATTTGCTTGACTCTCATCATGGCATTCAACCTGAAGTAAAATGCAATACAATTTTTTTAATAACAAGGTAAATTTATACAAAATAAGTCTTACTTTGAGAAATTAATGTATAGAATATGAACTAAAGTCATATAGTGTACATGATAGTGGAATCTGCAACTACAATGAAATGGGAAAGTTAAAGTTTGTGGGTGGACTAGCTGGGAATCAAAACCCCTGACTTTTCTAGATGGGTGCTCTGACACTGATTAAGTAATTATATCTATGCCAAAATCAATGATCTATATACATATATATTGCCTAGCTAGACTACTATATTCTATCATCACAATGATGGATGTCCTAGTACAGACCCTGTTTAATGAGAATTTGTTCCCTACACTTGCTACATAGAAAATAAAAAAGTATTGCAATTTGGGGGAGGGGGTAAGCGTATACTTATAACTCCAATTTCACTGTTAATTTCCTTATTTTCACTTCAATTTTTTACATATGCTCCATAAAAGTGGGGGGGGGGGGGGTTAGCTGCAGTTCTGTAGCTCCCGGTCTGAAAAAATCGGATGGACGACCTGGGAGCTACAGTGCCGCCCATTGAAAAAATTGTATAATTATTTCGCAGAAAAACATGCACTAGTTTTGGACTGATTAACCTTATTAATAGGCAAATTCTGTGAAACAATTAGAACCATTAAATTCTTCATGTAATTTACTACTGATATCGTCTCTTTACTTGCCACAGACTTTCTCCGAAACACGTTACCTACCTCGGAAAATGAAGTATGTTAAATTTACATCGAGATTGAGTCGCCATTTTATATATAAACAAACTGCACCACTTAAGTTTACGGAGCTGGTGTTGATGTTTAAATGACTATCTGAGGCAAGTAAAGAGACAATATCAGTAGTAAATTGCATGGGAGCTACAGACCTGCAGCTAGGGGGGGACTCCATGATAATTCAATTTTTAATATGTAAATTCAAGAAAAATGTTTGCTGTGAGAAAAATTGGGAGGGGGCAGGCCTTTCCAACCCCCCCCCCCCCCACCCACCGATGCTACATGGCTGCAATTTCTATTCATGTATAATTATATGGCCAATCAGGGGTCCCAAAGGACACAATAACAACACCATATATACCCCTTTATTTCATCAACCTCCAGACCATATACCTTGTTATACTTGAGTAAAGTAGTGATAATCAAATAATTCTAACCGCAATCGCTGCTAATATTCCAATGTAATTCGCGATTCTCCGGCGTGTGTAACATGCAAGCACGTACCTTTTTTATTACATAGATTTTGCCATCTATTTTGCTTTCCACTTTGTAAAGTGTGAACTGAACGCCTTTGCCAATTTGCTCCAAAATCTATAAATGAAGTTTATAATGATATAGAAGATTAAAAATAAACAATAAAATTGAGGAAAAACAACAAATTTTACTCGTATACTCGGTATAAAATCAGCGAGTACCTTGTAGTTCTCCATACTTGACAACATGAAGCTAAGGCAATGCGCATGCGTTAAACTGTAAAACTTTTCCCGCGAAATATTTTTAACATTACCCAAATGATTTATTGTTCATTTAACGATCGTAATACGTTTTCATATTAACTCCGAAACAAGGACTTTACTTATCTTTGGCAAAACGTAAATAGATCAATATGGATCAGCCTCCCATAGCCCTAAACATAAATGTTACTTCCGCTGTAAACATTATAATGTTGTAGACGTTTGGTTTATCTTATCTATCTAAACCACCAAATGTCCTATTCGTAAACAATAGCAGGGACGTATATACTGTCAACTCGGATACAATTTTGATATATATTCAAGTATTGTAAATCAAATTCAATGGTGTAAATTATTTTACAGATAAGATTCACTTGCGACAACATATGTCTCAGTTGTTGTATGAAAAAAAATTCTACACTAGTTTTCTGTATTATATATACAACTTGCAATTTTCATAACTTAGATCTATCATTTAATACCAAAACTACTGGTTTTGATTCACTCAATTGGAAGAATTTTGATAAATAAAAATGCCATGTGTTCTTCATTAAAATAAAAGATTTCCGTGTTTTGCAGTACAATTAAAAAAAATCAACAATAATTATCTGTGTTATATATAAAACTTGCCTTTTTCATAACTTATATCTATCATTTAATACCAAAACTCCTGGTTTTGATTCACTCATTTGGAAGAATTTTGATAAATAAAAATGCCATGTCTTCTTCATTAAAAAAAAAAGATATCCGTGTTTGTAGTACAATTAAAAAAAAAAATCAACAATAACTAGTAGACTAATTGTTCTTGAACAATTAGAGGTCTTTCCACCCTTCTATTTTTTTAATAAATTGCTAGATTGCTCAGTAAGGTATACAAAAATAGTATACCTGTGTTATATGTTGTACTAGAAAATTAGAATACTGCAAAGCCATAAATGAGTTTAAAGAGATTATTTTGTATTTCAAGCCATGATTGCTTTAAGAATTCCGTTGTTTATCGTAGATATCTTTTGAATTACTTTTTCTGAATTTTTTCCCATTTACTCTGAACAAAATTAATGTGCTCGCCAAGTGAATATTCTTTACACAAGCATATAAACAGAAAACCTAACAATAGAAGAGCGTGTTCTAGAGGCTAGCTGTCTTTGTACAATATGAATGGGTTGACTGTAAAACAATTTCCACTTGAGTAACTACAGGACTTGATGCGATATCTGGCTGACCTAATTGAATACCTTATTGCGCAATCCAGCAAGCTATTGAAACCCTTACTACAATTCTGTATCAAATGATATGATAATTCATTAATTAACAGATTTCCAAATGACCTTGACCTTTTACCTTTATGTCATTTTGTTCGGCCAAGGTAGACGCTTCCATTCCAAGTGGTCCGACGTCTTTATGATAAATAATAAAAAAGTTGAAAGTGATTTAATGGAAATGTAAATACTTTCAGGGGCAATAACTGTTAGAAGGGGGCCTTAGATCCTTTTGGTATGAATAGATTGAACAACCCTCTAAGTGTACTGAAGACATTGGTAAAAGTTCCAAGTCTCTATCTCTTATTGTTTCAGAGGAGTAGCGATAACAAGCATTTTGTACAATAGGGGCAATAACTCTGTAATTATTCAAAGGTATGAGCCAAGGGGCTGTATTTTAAAATGTCTTAAGATGTCCTACTACATCCATGAAAAAAATTTTCTCTACCACCCTAAACAAAAGAGATCTGAAAAATCATTAATTAACAGATTTCCAAATGACCTTGACCTTTGACCTTTATGTCATTTTGTTCGGCCAAGGTAGACGCTTCTATCCCAAGTGGTCCGACGTCTTTATGATAAATAATAAAAAAGTTGGAAGTGATTTTATGGAAATTTAAATACTTTCAGGGGCAATAACTGCTAGAAGAGGGCCCCAGATCCTTTCGGTATGCATAAATTGAACAACCCTCTAAGTGTACTAAAGACATTGGTAAAAGTTCCAAGTCTCTATCTCTTATGGTTTTAAAGGAGTAGTGATAACAGGCATTTCCTTCTCAAAGGGCAATAACTCTGTAAGTTCTGGGAGTTTTTTGACACAGGGTCAATTGGTACCATAACTTTTAAGGAACAATAACATAAAGTTTAATTTGTTTGGATAACCCTAATAACAAAAAAGTCACTCCGAGCTAAATAGAAAAAAAGGAGAAGAAGAACTAGTAGACTAATTGTTCTTGAACAATTAGATGTCTTTCCACCCTACTATTTTTTTAATAAATTGCTAGATTGCTCAGTAAGGTATACAAAAATAGTATACCTGTGTTATATGTTGTACTAGAAAATTAGAATACTGCAAAGCCATAAATGAGTTTTAAGAGATTATTTTGTATTTCAAGCCATGATTGCTTTAAGAATTGCTTTAAGAATATCGTAGATATCTTTTGAATTACTTTTTCTGAATTTTTTCCCATTTACTCTGAACAAAATTAATGTGCTCGCCAAGTGAATATTCTTTACACAAGCATATAAACAGAAAACCTAACAATAGAAGAGCGTGTTCTAGAGGCTAGCTGTCTTTGTACAATATGAATGGGTTGACTGTAAAACAATTTCCACATGAGTAACCACAGGACTTGATGCGATACCTGGCTGACCTAATTGAATACCTTATTGCGCAATCCAGCAAGCTATTGAAACCCTTACTAAAATTCTGTATCAAATAATATGATAATTCATTAATTAACAGATTTCCAAATGACCTTGACCTTTGACCTTTATGTCATTTTGTTCGGCCAAGGTAGACGCTTCCATTCCAAGTGGTCCGACGTCTTTATGTTAAATAATAAAAAAGTTGAAAGTGATTTAATGGAAATGTAAATACTTTCAGGGGCAATAACTGTTAGAAGGGGGCCTCAGATCCTTTTGGTATGAATAGATTGAACAACCCTCTAAGTGTACTGAAGACATTGGTAAAAGTTCCAAATCTCTATCTCTTATTGTTTCAGAGGAGTAGCGATAACAAGCATTTTGTACAATAGGGGCAATAACTCTGTAATTATTCAAAGGTATGAGCCAAGGGGCTGTATTTTAAAATGTCTTAAGATGTCCTACTACATCCATGAAAAAAATTTTCTCTACCACCCTAAACAAAAGAGATCTGAAAAATCATTAATTAACAGATTTCCAAATGACCTTGACCTTTGACCTTTATGTCATTTTGTTCGGCCAAGGTAGACGCTTCTATCCCAAGTGGTCCGACGTCTTTATGATAAATAATAAAAAAGTTGGAAGTGATTTTATGGAAATTTAAATACTTTCAGGGGCAATAACTGCTAGAAGAGGGCCCTAGATCCTTTCGGTATGAATAGATTGAACAACCCTCTAAGTGTACTAAAGACATTGGTAAAGGTTCCAAGTCTCTATCTCTTATGGTTTTAGAGGAGTAGTGATAACAGGCATTTCCTTCTCAAAGGGCAATAACTCTGTAAGTTCTGGGAGTTTTTTGACACAGGGTCAATTGGTACCATAACTTTTAAAGAAAAATTACATAAAGTTTAATTTGTTTGGATAACCCTAATAACAAAAAAGTCACTCCGAGCTAAATAGAAAAAAAGAAGAAGAATAAACTAGTAGACTAATTGTTCTCGAACAATTAGAGGTCTTTCCACCTCATTATTTTTGATGTTTTGTTTCAATATAATTAATAAAACATTTTCTCTGCTTTACTTTATAAAAAAAAAGTCAAAAACGGAAATATGCAATTTTTTTTGTTTGACCTTGACCTTTAACCTTTATGTCATATTGACTGGTAAAGGTCAACATTTCAATTTCAAGTGGTATGATGGTCCTACGATGTAAGGTTCAAAAGTTGTAAGTGTTTTTAACGAAATTAAGAAACTTTCAGGGGCGATAACTGCTGCAAGGGGGGCTCGGGCCCTTTCGGTATGATAGATTGAAGGAGCCCCTAGATGTACTGAATACATTAGTAAAAGTTTCAAGTCTCTACCTCTTATGGTTTATGAGAAGTAGCGATAACAAGCATTTTTTACTAGAGGGGCAATAACTCTATAATTGTTTCAATGTAGGGGCTGAAGGGTTATATTTTCAAATGTCTTAAGAAGCCCTACTATATCCATGAAAAAGTTTTTCTCTACCACCCTAAACAAAAGAGATATAAAAACTCATTAATTAACAGATTTCCAAATGACCTTGACCTTTGACCTTTATGGCATTTTGTTCGACCAAGGTAGACGCTTCCATCCCAAGTGGTCCGAAGTCTCTACGATAAATAATAAAAAAGTTGGAAGCGATTTTATAGAAATTGAAATACTTTCAGGGGCAATAACTACTATAATGGGGCCTCAGATCCTTTCGGTATGAATTGATTGAAGAACCCTCTAAGTTTACTGAAGACATTGGTAAAAGTTCCAAGTCTCTATCTCTTATGGTTTCAGAGGAGTAGTGATAACAAACATTTTGCACACAAGGGCAATAACTTTGTAAGTTCTGGGAGTTATTAAGCAAAGGGTCATTTGGTACCATAACTTTTTATGGTCAATAACATAAAGTAAAAATTGTTTCAATATCTCTGGAAATAAAAAAGCTGTCCCTGGAAAAAGGAAAAGAAAAAAAATTAGTAGACTAATTGTTCTTGAACAATTAGAGGTCTTTCCACCCGACTATTTTTTTAATAAATTGCTAGATTGCTCAGTAAGGTATACAAAAATAGTATACCTGTGTTATATGTTGTACTAGAAAATTAGAATACTGCAAAGCCATAAATGAGTTTTAAGAGATTATTTTGTATTTCAAGCCATGATTGCTTTAAGAATTCCGTTGTTTATCGTAGATATCTTTTGAATTACTTTTTCTGAATTTTTTCCCATTTACTCTGATCAAAATTGATGTGCTCGCCAAGTGAATATTCTTTACACAAGCATATAAACAGAAAACCTAACAATAGAAGAGCGTGTTCTAGAGGCTAGCTGTCTTTGTACAATATGAATGGGTTGACTGTAAAACAATTTCCACTTG
The DNA here is from genome assembly GCA_020458035.1 of Magallana ariakensis. Lineage (NCBI taxonomy): Eukaryota > Metazoa > Mollusca > Bivalvia > Ostreida > Ostreidae > Magallana > Magallana ariakensis. Next base: position 21,030,953 of record CM035815.1, on the reverse strand, counting down.
AGTAACCACAGGACTTGATGCGATACCTGGCTGACCTAATTGAATACCTTATTGCGCAATCCAGCAAGCTATTGAAACCCTTACTAAAATTCTGTATCAAATGATATGATAATTCATTAATTAACAGATTTCTAAATGACCTTGACCTTTTACCTTTATGTCATTTTGTTCGGCCAAGGTAGACGCTTCCATTCCAAGTGGTCCGACGTCTTTATGATAAATAATAAAAAAGTTGAAAGTGATTTAATGGAAATGTAAATACTTTCAGGAGCAATAGCTGTTAGAAGGGGGCCTCAGATCCTTTTGGTATGAATAGATTGAACAACCCTCTAAGTGTACTGAAGACATTGGTAAAAGTTCCAAGTCTCTATCTCTTATGGTTTCAGAGGAGTAGCGATAACAAGCATTTTGTACAATAGGGGCAATAACTCTGTAATTATTCAAAGGTATGAGCCAAGGGGCTGTATTTTAAAATGTCTTAAGATGTCCTACTACATCCATGAAAAAATTTTTCTCTACCACCCTAAACAAAAGAGATCTGAAAAATCATTAATTAACAGATTTCCAAATGACCTTGACCTTTGACCTTTATGTCATTTTGTTCGGTCAAGGTAGACGCTTCTATCCCAAGTGGTCCGACGTCTTTATGATAAATAATAAAAAAAAGTTGGAAGTGATTTTATGGAAATTTAAATACTTTCAGGGGCAATAACTGCTAGAAGAGGGCCCCAGATCCTTTCAGTATGAATAGATTGAACAACCCTCTAAGTGTACTAAAGACATTGGTAAAAGTTCCAAGTCTCTATCTCTTATGGTTTTAGAGGAGTAGTGATAACAGGCATTTTCTTCTCAAAGGGCAATAACTCTGTAAGTTCTGGGAGTTTTTTGACACAGGGTCAATTGGTACCATAACTTTTAAGGAACAATTACATAAAGTTTAATTTGTTTGGATAACCCTAATAACAAAAAAGTCACTCCGAGCTAAATAGAAAAAAAGAAGAAGAAGAAGAATAACTAGTAGACTAATTGTTCTCGAACAATTAGATGTCTTTCCACCTCATTATTTTTTTATGTTTATTATAATGTTTTTCCAATTAAAATTAATGAAATATTTTCTCTGCGATATTTCATAAAAAATTGTCAAAAGATTACAATTGCAAAAAATTTGTTAGTTTGACGTTGACCTTTGACCTTTATGACATTTTGTACAGCCAAGGTAGACGTTCCCATCCCAAGTGGTCCGAAGTCTCTATGATTAATAATAAAAAAGTCTGAAGCGATTTTATAAAAATTTAGATTCTTTCAGGGGCAATAACAACTAGAAGGGGGCCTCTGATCCTTTCGGTATGAATAGATTGAACAACCCTCTAAGAGTACTGAAGATATTGGAAAAAGTTCCAAGTCTCTATCTCTTATGGTTTCAGAGGAGTAGCGATAACAAACATTTCGTACAGTAGCGGCAATAACTCTGTAATTATTCAAAGGTATGGATCAAGGGGCTATATTTTAAATTGTCTTAACATGTCCTACTATATCCATGAAAAAGTTTTTTTCTACCACCCTAAACAAAAGAGATCTAAAAACTCATTAATTAATAGATTTTCAAATGACCTTGACCTTTGACCTTTATGTCATTTTGTTCGGCCAAGGTAGACGCTTCTATCCCAAGTGGTCCGAAGTCTCTGTGATAAATAATAAAAAAGTTGAAAGTGATGTTATAGAATATTGAATACTTTCAGGGGCAATAACTGCTAGAAGGGGGCCTCGGATCCTTTCGGTATAAATAGATTGAAGAACCCTCTAAGTGTACTTAAGATATTGATAAAAGTTCGAAGTCACTATCTCTTATGGTTTCAGAGGAGTAGCGATAAGAAGCATTTCGTACAATAGGGGCAATAACTCTGTAATAATTCAAAGGTATGAGCTAAGGGGCTATATATTAAAATGTCTTAAGATGTCCTACTACATCCATGAAAAAGTTTTTCTCTACCACCCTTAACAAAAGAGATCTAAAAACTGATTAATTAACAGATTTCCAAATGACCTTGACCTTTGACCTTTATGTCATTTTGTTCGGTTAAGGTAGACGCTTCTATCCCAAGTGGTCCGAAGTCTCTACGATAAATAAATAAAAAGTGGGAAGTGATTTTATAGAAACTGAAATAGTTTCAGGGGCAATAACTAATAGAAGGGGGCATAGGATCCTTTTGGTATGAATAGATTGAACAACCCTCTAAGTTTACTGAAGACATTGGTAAAAGTTCCAAGTCTCTATCTCTTATGGTTTCAGAGGAGTAGCGATAACAAGCATTTCGTACACAAGGGCAATAACTTTGTAAGTTCTGGGAGTTATTAAGCAAAGGGTCGTTTAGTATCATAACTTTTCATGCTCAATTACATAAAGAAGAAAATTTTTCAATATCTTTTGAAATAAAAAAGCTGTCCCTGGAAAAAAAGAGAAGAAAAAAAATAATAACTAGTAGACTAATTGTTCTCGAACAATTAGAGGTCTTTCCACCTATATTATTTTTTTTTTTTTGTTTCAATATAATTAATTAAACATTTTCTCTGCGTTACTTTATAGAAAAAGGTTTAAAACTTAAATATGCTATTTTATTATTTTTTTTTATTTGACCTTGACCTTTGACCTTTATGCCATTTTGTTTGGACAAAGTAGACGCTTCTATCTCAAGTGGTCCGAAGTCTTTACGATAAATAATAAAAAAGTTGGAAGTGATTTTATAGAATATTGAATACTTTCAGGGGCAATAACTGCTAGAAGGGGGCTCGGATCCTTTCGGTATATATAGATTAAAGAACCCTCTAAGTGTAATGAAGACATTGGTAAAAGTTCCAAGTCACTATCTCTTATGGTTTTAGAGGAGTAGCGATAACAATCATTTCGTACAAAAGGGGCAATAACTCTGTAATTATTCAAAGGTATGAGCCAAGGGGCTATATTTTAAAATGTTTTAAGATGTCCTACTAGATCTATGAAAAAGTTTTTCTCTACCACCCTTAACAAAAAAGATCTAAAATTTCATTAATTAGCAGATTTCCAAATGACCTTGACCTTTGACCTTTATGTCATTTTGTTCGGCCAAGTTAGACGCTTCCATCCCAAGTGGTCCGACGTTTTTATGATAAATAATAAAAAAGTTGGAAGTGATTTTATGGAAATTTAAATACTTTCAGGGGCAATAACTACTAGAAGGGGGCCTCAAATCCTTTCGGTATGAATAGATTGAAGAACCCTCTAAGTGTACTGAAGACATTGGTAAAAGTTCCAAGTCTCTATCTCTTATGGTTTCAGAGGAGTAGCGATAACAAGCTTTTCGTACACAAGGGCAATAACTGTGTAAGTTCTGGGAGTTATTATGCAAAGGGTCATTTGGTACCATAACTTTTTATGGTCAATAACATAAAGAAAAAATTGTTTCAATATCTCTTGAAATAAAAAAGCTGTCCCTGGAAAAAAAGAGAAGAAAAATAATAATAACTAGTAGACTAATTGTTCTCGAACAATTAGAGGTCTTTCCACCTCATTATTTTTTATGTTTTGTTTCAATATAATTAATCAAACATTTTCTCTGTGTTACTTTATAAAAAAAAAGTCAAAAACTTAAATGTGCAATTTTTTTTTGGTTTGACCTTGACCTTTGACCTTTATGTCATATTGTCTGGTAAAGGTCAACATTTCAATTTCAAGTGGTCTGATGGTCCTTCGATGTAAGGTTCAAAAGTTGTAAGTGTTTTTAACGAAATTAAGAAACTTTCAGCGGCGATAATTGCTACAAGGGGGGCTCGGGCCCTTTCGGTATGAATAGATTGAAGGAGCCCCTAGATGTACTGAATACATTAGTAAAAGTTTCAAGTCTCTACCTCTTATGGTTTATGAGAAGTAGCGATAACAAGCATTTTTTACTATAGGGGCAATAACTCTATAATTGTTTCAATGTAGGGGCTGAAGGGTTATATTCCAAATGTCTTAAAAAGCCCTACTATATCCATGAAAAAGTTTTTCTCTACCACCCTAAACAAAAGAGATCTAAAAACTCATTAATTAACAGATTTCCAAATGACCTTGACCTTTGACCTTAATATCATTTTGTTCGGCCAAGGTAGACGCTTCCATCCCAAGTGGTCCGAAGTCTCTACGATATATAATAAAAAAGTTGGAAGCGATTTTATAGAAATTGAAATACTTTCAGGGGCAATAACTACTATAATGGGGCCTCAGATCCTTTCGGTATGAATTGATTGAAGAACCCTCTAAGTTTACTGAAGACATTGGTAAAAGTTCCAAGTCTCTATCTCTTATGGTTTCAGAGGAGTAGTGATAACAAACATTTCGCACACAAGGGCAATAACTTTGTAAGTTCTGGGAGTTATTAAGCAAAGGGTCATTTGGTACCATAACTTTTTATGGTCAATAACATAAAGTAAAAATTGTTTCAATATCTCTTGAAATAAAAAAGCTGTCACTGGAAAAAGGAAAAGAAAAAAAATAATAATAAAAAACATAAGAATAACAAAAGGTCTTTCACCTGAAAGGTGGAAAGACCTAATAATAATAATAATAATAATAATAATAATAAAAAACATAAGAAATACAAAAGGTCTTTCACCTGAAAGGTGGAAAGACCTAACTAGTAGACTAATTGTTCTCGAACAATTAGAGGTCTTTCCACCTCATTATTTTTTATGTTTTGTTTCAATATAATTAATAAAACATTTTCTCTACGTTACTTTATAAAAAAAAGTCAAAAACTGAAATATGTAACTTTTTGTTTGTTTGACCTTGACCTTTGACCTTTATGTCATATTGACTGGTAAAGGTCAACATTTCAATTTCAAGTGGTCTGATGGCCCTACGATGTAAGGTTCAAAAGTTGTAAGTGTTTTTAACGAAATTAAGAAACTTTCAGGGGCGATAACTGCTACAAGGGGGGCTCGGGCCCTTTCGGTATGCATAGATTGAAGGAGCCCCTAGATGTACTGAATACATTAGTAAAAGTTTCAAGTCTCTACCTCTTATGGTTTATGAGAAGTAGCGATAACAAGCATTTTGTACAATAGGGGCAATAACTCTATAACTGTTTCAATGTAGGGGCTGAAGGGTTATATTTTGAAATGTCTTAAGAAGCCCTACTATATCCATGAAAAAGTTTTTCTCTACCACCCTTAACAAAAAAGATATAAAAACTCATTAATTAACAGATTTCCAAATGACCTTGACCTTTGACCTTTATATCATTTTGTTCGGCCAAGATAGACGCTTCCATCCGAAGTGGTCCGAAGTCTTTACAATAAATAATAAAAAAGTTGGAAGCGATTTTATAGAAATTGAAATACTTTCAGGGGCAATAACTACTATAAGGTGGCCTCAGATCCTTTCGGTATGAATTGATTGAAGAACCCTCAAAGTTTACTGAAGACATTGGTAAAAGTTCCAAGTCTCTATCTCTTATGGTTTCAGAGGAGTAGTGATAACAAGCATTTCGTACACAAGGGCAATAACTTTGTAAGTTCTGGGAGTTATTAAGCAAAGGGTCATTTGGTACTATAACTTTTTATGGTCAATAACATAAAGAAAAAATTGTTTTAATATCTCTTATAATAAAAAAGCTGTCCCTGGAAAAAAAGAGAAGAAAAAAAATAATAATAACTAGTAGACTAATTGTTCTCGAACAATTAGAGGTCTTTCCAGCTATATTATTTTTTATGTTTTGTTTCAATATAATTGATTAAACATTTTATCTGCGTAACTGAATAAAAAAAAGGTTAAAAACTTTAATATGCTATTTTTTATGGTTTGACCTTGACCTTTGACCTTTATGTCATTTTGTTCGGACAAGGTAGACGCTTCCATCCCAAGTGGTCCGAAGTCTGTACGATAAATAATAAAAAAGTTGGAAGTGATTTTATGTAAATTGAAATACTTTCAGGGGCAATAACTACTAGAAGGGGGGCTCAGATCCTTTCGGTATACAGAGATAGAAGAACCCTCTAAGTGTACTGAAGACATTGGTAAAAGTTCCAAGTCACTATCTCTTATGGTTTCAGAGGAGTAGCGATAACAAGCATTTCGTACAATAGGGGCAATAACTTTGTAATTATTCAAAGGTATGAGCCAAGGGGTTAAATTTTAAAATGTCTTAAGATGTCCTACTACATCCATGAAAAATTTTTTCTCTACCACCCTTAACAAAAAAGATCTAAAAACTCATTAATTAACAGATTTCCAAATGACCTTGACCTTTGACCTTTATGTTATTTTGTTCGGCCAAGGTAGACGCTTCCATCCCAAGTGGTCCGAAGTCTGTACGATAAATAATAAAAAAGTTGGAAGTGATTTTATGTAAATTGAAATACTTTCAGGGGCAATAACTACTAGAAGGGGGGCTCAGATCCTTTCGGTATGATTAGATTGAAGAACCCTCTAAGTTTACTGAAGACATTGGTAAAAGTTCCAAGTCTCTATCTCTTATGGTTTCAGAGGAGTAGCGATAACAAGCATTTCGTACACAAGGGCAATAACTTTGTAAGTTCTGGGAGTTATGATGCAAAGGGTCATTTGGTACCATAACTTTCTATGGTCAATAACATGAAGTAAAAATTGTTTCGATATCTCTTGAAATAAAAAAGCTGTCCCTGGAAAAAAAGAGAAGAAAAAAAATAATAATAATAATAATAATAATAATAATAATAAAAAACATAAGAAATACAAAAGGTCTTTCACCTGAAAGGTGGAAAGACCTAAAAATAAACAGAACAATATCAATAGGCCTTTACACTGTGGTGTAAAGACCTAATAAAGAAGACGCGAGATCATTCGACAAAGCCAAAATCTGAGTATGCATGCTAAACCGAACATTTTGGCACGATTTTTTTTTACGTCGAAGGTCAAGGTCATCCGTTACCCCAAAAAGTGAAAAAGGGGGTTTACGGACTAGTCGCACAAATTTGAATCCTGGAATTCGTGTCAAAGGGCTCTATATCTCCAGGGGTCAAGGTTAAAGGTCAAGGTCAATGGTCAAGGTCAACTTTCAGGGGATTCGCCTGCGCCGAAAGATCACACACCTTTGCATTAGACAGCTTTACCGATCCTAGTTGACCTTGACCTTTGACCTTGACCTTTGGTGCAGCCAAAAAGGTCATCGAAGCCATCGCAAGTGGTTTCGCGGCTCTACCTTTAGTCGTTTCATTTTTTGTTTATTTTTCATGAAAATTAAAAAATTTGAGAGGCAGTCGTTCTAAGAGGAGACTGCGAAACCTTTTGTCTTTCGGAGATTTCCAACTACCCTTCAGACCGACATCATCCGCGAAGGTTTGCAACTTGCAAGTGTCACGGCTTCCGAGGAGTAGCGATAACAAACTTTTAGGCGCACGCGTCAATAGTAACGAAACGTGAGGTGTTTTCAAGACGCAGGGTCAAATGCCCTCATAATTTTCCGAAAGCAGTACGACGTGAATGAAAGTGTTTCGATAAGTCGCGAAACAAAAATTCATTTTTGCTTACGGAAGAAAAATAAAAATAAAAATAAACAGAACAATATCAATAGGCCTTTACACTGTGGTGTAAAGACCTAATAAAGAAGACGCGAGATCATTCGACAAAGCCAAAATCTGAGTATGCATGCTAAACCGAACATTTTGGCACGATTTTTTTTTACGTCGAAGGTCAAGGTCATCCGTTACCCCAAAAAGTGAAAAAGGGGGTTTACGGACTAGTCGCACAAATTTGAATCCTGGAATTCGTGTCAAAGGGCTCTATATCTCCAGGGGTCAAGGTTAAAGGTCAAGGTCAATGGTCAAGGTCAACTTTCAGGGGATTCGCCTGCGCCGAAAGATCACACACCTTTGCATTAGACAGCTTTACCGATCCTAGTTGACCTTGACCTTTGACCTTGACCTTTGGTGCAGCCAAAAAGGTCATCGAAGCCATCGCAAGTGGTTTCGCGGCTCTACCTTTAGTCGTTTCATTTTTTGTTTATTTTTCATGAAAATTAAAAAATTTGAGAGGCAGTCGTTCTAAGAGGAGACTGCGAAACCTTTTGTCTTTCGGAGATTTCCAACTACCCTTCAGACCGACATCATCCGCGAAGGTTTGCAACTTGCAAGTGTCACGGCTTCCGAGGAGTAGCGATAACAAACTTTTAGGCGCACGCGTCAATAGTAACGAAACGTGAGGTGTTTTCAAGACGCAGGGTCAAATGCCCTCATAATTTTCCGAAAGCAGTACGACGTGAATGAAAGTGTTTCGATAAGTCGCGAAACAAAAATTCATTTTTGCTTACGGAAGAAAAAGAAAAATAAAAATAAACAGAACAATATCAATAGGCCTTTACACTGTGGTGTAAAGACCTAATAAAGAAGACGCGAGATCATTCGACAAAGCCAAAATCTGAGTATGCATGCTAAACCGAACATTTTGGCACCATTTTTTTTTACGTCGAAGGTCAAGGTCATCCGTTACCCCAAAAAGTGAAAAAGGGGGTTTACGGACTAGTCGCACAAGATAGAATCTTGAAATTCGTGTCAAAGGGCTCTATATCTCCAGGGGTCAAGGTCAAAGGTCAAGGTCAATGGTCAAGGTCAACTTTCAGGGGATTCGCCTGCGCCGAAAGATCACACACCTTTGCATTAGACAGCTTTACCGATCCTAGTTGACCTTGACCTTTGACCTTGACCTTTGGTGCAGCCAAAAAGGTCATCGAAGCCATCGCAAGTGGTTTCGCGGCTCTACCTTTAGTCGTTTCATTTTTTGTTTATTTTTCATGAAAATTAAAAAATTTGAGAGGCAGTCGTTCTAAGAGGAGACTGCGAAACCTTTTGTCTTTCGGAGATTTCCAACTACCCTTCAGACCGACATCATCCGCGAAGGTTTGCAACTTGCAAGTGTCACGGCTTCCGAGGAGTAGCGATAACAAACTTTTAGGCGCACGCGTCAATAGTAACGAAACGTGAGGTGTTTTCAAGACGCAGGGTCAAATGCCCTCATAATTTTCCGAAAGCAGTACGACGTGAATGAAAGTGTTTCGATAAGTCGCGAAGCAAAAATTCATTTTTGCTTACGGAAGAAAAAGAAAAATAAAAATAAACAGAACAATATCAATAGGCCTTTACACTGTGGTGTAAAGACCTAATAATAATAATAACTAGTAGACTAATTGTTCTCGAACAATTAGAGGTCTTTCCACCTATATTATTTTTTTTTTGTTTTGTTTCAATATAATTAATTAAACATTTTCTCTGCGTTACTTTATAGAAAAAGGTTTAAAACTTAAATATGCTATTTTTAAATTTTTTATTTGACCTTGACCTTTGACCTTTATGCCATTTTGTTTGGACAAGGTAGACGCTTCCATCTCAAGTGGTCCGAAGTCTTTACGATAAATAATAAAAAAGTTGGAAGTGATTTTATAGAATATTGAATACTTTCAGGGGCAATAACTACTAGAAGGGGGGCTCGGATCCTTTCGGTATATATAGATTAAAGAACCCTCTAAGGGTAATGAAGACATTGGTAAAAGTTCCAAGTCACTATCTCTTATGGTTTTAGAGGAGTAGCGATAACAATCATTTCGTACAAAAGGGGCAATAATTCTGTAATTATTCAAAGGTATGAGCCAAGGGGCTATATATTAAAATGTCTTAAGATGTCCTACTAGATCTATAAAAAAGTTTTTCTCTACCACCCTTAACAAAAAAGATCTAAAATTTCATTAATTAACAGATTTCCAATGACCTTGACCTTTGACCTTTATGTCATTTTGTTCGGCCAAGGTAGACGCTTCCATCCCAAGTGGTCCGAAGTCTCTACGATAAATAATAAAAAAGTTGGAAGTGATTTTATAGAAAATGAAATACTTCCAGGGGCAATAACTACTAGAAGGGGGCTCAGATCCTTTCGGTATGAATAGATTCAAGAACCCTCTAAGTTTACTGAAGACATTGGTAAAAGTTCCAAGTCTCTATCTCTATGGTTTCAGAGGAGTAGCGATAACAATCATTTGTACACAAGGGCAATAACTTTGGAAGTTCTGGGAGTTATTAAGCAAAGGTTCATTTGGTACCATAACTTTTTATGATCAATAACATAAAGAAAAAATTGTTTCAATATCTCTTGAAATAAAAAAGCTGTCCCTGGAAAAAAAGAGAAGATAAAAATAATAATAATAAAAAACATAAAGAAAACAAAAGGTCTTTCACCTGAAAGGTGGAAAGACCTAATAATAATAATAAAAAACATAAGAAATACAAAAGGTCTTTCACCTGAAAGGTGGAAAGACCTAACTAGTAGACTAATTGTTCTCGAACAATTAGAGGTCTTTCCACCTATATTATTTTTTATGTTTTGTTTCAATATAATTTATTAAACATTTTCTCTGCGTTACTTAATAAAAAAAATATTAAAAATT